>JAUPMG010251453.1:0-21909 GCA_031762675.1 Pachysandra terminalis
ATATATATATATATATATATATATATATATATATATATATATATATATGTGTGTGTGTGTGTGTGTGTGTGTGTGTGCGTGTGTGTGTGTGTGTGTGTGTGTTTGTGTGTGGTGGTTATGGGATTTATGAGATATGCATGTATAATGTGTGTGTGGTTCCTATGTGATTCATGTGATGGTTTGTGGAGTTTAGGAGTGAATCCATGAGTTATCACTATATGTGTATATTAAGAGTGATTCCAAAAGTGAGTCACTGTGTGTTTGAGATTTTAGAGTGATACAAGTAATCACTGTGTGTTTCTAAAACTGTTGAGATAAGAGGTTCTGTTGTGGTGGTGTATGCTTGAGTATGTGTTAAGGTGGTGATTTCGACCAAGGGTTATCATCCCCTAAATGGAAATGTGGTGGTTTCGACCATTGGTTATGATCCCCTAAAAGGAAATGTTCAATGGTTATTCCTGCCTTTGGGTAACCAATCCCTGAAAGGGAAAGAGTGGTTTCTACCATGGGTTAGCATCCTCTAAAAGGAAATGTTTTATGATGTTATCCTACCTAACACCCGCTTTTGCATGCATTTCATCATCTTCACTCCATGAGGATTATGCATCATACCATTCATCTCATTAGCATTCTTGTATGTGTTTTCCATTTCATCATCCAATTGCTACATCTTTGTGATGTGGAACGTCGTTTGATGATTGAATGTTGTGTGTTATCATGAATGAGAACCATGAGATTTGTCGTTTATGAGAAATGATGTTTTATCATGATTATGATCATGGAACTTGGTTGTTTTCTAAGAAAGTATGTTTTAGCATGATTATGATCATGAGATTGTTGTTTTATGAGAAAGTATGTTTAGTATACTTGTGATTATGAAGTGATGGTGTGTGGGGAAGTTAGCATGTCTATAATTATGATATTGGTGGTATGTGAGTAGTTATGATATATATGATAATGACATGATTAATGATGTTGTGATACTATGAGAATGATTGTAAAGCATGTAAAGTGAGAATGATTGTAAGATATATGTATTATGTGGAATTGCATGAATATGAATGTTATTATATATCTATGAAAATGGTTAGAGTAGTTTCCTTGGATTTTCCTATTCAGCCTCCAAAGCTCTCCCCTATTTGAAACAGGATATACTCAAGAATGATGGCTAGACCTGGAGAGTTGCTTAATGGTCGTGATAACTGCTACTATGGGTTTATGAACAATGATGTTTTATTTAGTTTTAACTTTACGGATTAGAAATACTGTTTTGACCCTTTTTTGCACTTGGTTGTAATTAACTCTATGTTGGTTTGGAGATTTTGTTTAAATTTACACTAAAGGAGTTGGTTTAAAATTTATGAGACTTTCGTTTGTTATTTAGTTATCCTCTGTTGGACCAAGATGTATGGTTTAGATGGTTTGGAAGCATCCATTGGTTGGATCCAAAGGTCATTCCCTTGGAAATCCTTGAGATTCTATGTCTCAGATTCGGGACGTGATAGAGATTTTACTTAGAATATTTTCCGAAAACTATTTGAAAGGAAAAAGGAGCTAGAATTTATGAAGCTGAAACAAGGATCCATGACCGTGCCGGAGTACGTAGCAAAGTTCACGGAGCTATCTCAATTCGAAAGCGGACTAAGGCATAGCATCAAGAGCAAATTAATTGTTTGAGACTTCACCAAATATCATGAACTAGTGTATTGTGCTTGTAAAGTGGAGAAAGACATGCAAGAATTTCGAAGTATTCAAGACCTAAAGAAGGAAAGGAAGGATGCGAGAGTTGGAAATTTCAGAAACTATCAAAATCAAGAGGATTAATTGAAAAGGCAAAGGGCACAAGAATCAATGAATGTTCAAAACCTTGATACTACGAACATAAGGTGTTTTAACTGCGGAAGACTTGAACATCACCAAAGAAATCACAGCAGAATTCATCACAGGGACAACAACATAGTGTACCTAAACTTCATCATCAACAGAACCAAAAACCGATACAGCAGCAGCAAACCCAACAAGGAAAGGTCTACGGTCAAGAACAGCAACAAGGTGAAGTGATTGAAGGTACTATTTGAATTCAGGAAAAGTTTGATTCGTTACAGAAATATATTCAAGCTAAGTATCCACAACTTCTCTAACCGGGTGAGCGAATTTCGAGGACAAAATTTTCTTAAGGAGAATAGATTGTAATAACCCAAACTAAAATAATAGGGTTAATATGTAATTAATAAAATTATAAGCCTTAATTTAAAACTTTAGTAATATTGCTATTATGATTGCCTTTTACTGTTTGTGATTGGTGGGTTGTACTGTAGAGAACTTAATGCATCACATACAATCATATCTCTTTAAGTTATAATGTGTCGCTAGGATTTCGTAGGAATATTTAATCTAATCTAATGGCCAAAATTTAATTAAGGTTAGTTATAACTTATTTAGAATTCTAATTAATAGGAGTTCTAATTAGTTTGAGGATAAATATTAGTTTAACTAAAACTAGGAATCTAGATCTAAAGGTTAGAATTAAACTAATCTAATCTAAAGGCTGAGATTTAATAAAAGAATATAAATCTAAATGGGATTAAGTTAGATAAGAGTAATGATTAGTTTATCCAGAACTAGGACACTTAAATATAAGGTTAGAATTAATCTAATCTAATCTAAGGGCTAGAATTTAAGATATTTTCCTAGACTAGTAACACTCCTAGACTAAGTTAAAATCTATAGAAAAGCTATATAAACTAAAGAGCTGATCGTATGAAACGAATAATCTAAAGAGAAGTGAGCGAAGAAGAATTGCTGGAGCTATCAAGGTTTAGAATGGTAGAAGATCAAAGAAGAAGAAGTAGAAAGTGTTCATCTCAACACCAACTCAAAATCCGAGGTAAGTATTCAAGTTAAGATTTATTTTCAATATGAACTAGGTGTATGTGTCATATTCATTGAGTATGACATAGCATACCTATTAAAAATTATCTTTCTTCTACTCCTTCATAAAAACATGATAAAGGAATAATTTTCTGGGTTTGAATACCATACTAAGATCAAGGTGAGTTAATATGATAATTAGGATTATTAATTATGGGTTTTATTTGAAAATTGATTTTATTATGTGTATTAAGAAAAATATTTAGTCAAAAAATAAGAAGAAGAATTGCTGGAGCTATCAAGGTTTGGAATTGTAGAAGATCAAAGAAGAAGAAGAAGAAGAAGAAGAAAGTGTTCAACTCAGCACCAACTCAAAATCCAAGGTAAGTATTCAAGTTAAGCTTTATTTTCGATATGAACTAGGTGTATGTGTCATATTCATTGAGTATGACATAGCATACCTATTAAAAATTCTTTCTTCTACTCCTTCATAAAAACATAATAAAAGAATAATTTTCTGGGTTTTAATACCATGCTAAGATCAAGGTGAGTTAATATGATAATTAGGATTATTAATTATGGGTTTTATTTGAGAATTGATTTTATTATGTGTGTTAAGAAAAATATTAGTCAAAAAATAAGTTTTTAAATCAAATTATGAAATATGGGCTTGTCCTGAGGATCGGTAGACCAATTAGTATACAGATGGATATGCCAACCTCTTTTCTAGGTTGCATCTGCAGCCAATCGGTATAAAAAGGCATGCTGATCTCCCATATTTTTATTTTGTGTTCTAGTTAGTGTGCCGAGGATGGATCGGTATACCAAGGGTCTACCGATCTCCCTGTGCATTTTTATTTTGTTTAATATTCAAGCTACCGAGGGGGGGATTGGTATACCTTGAGTTTACCGAACTCTCCAGCAATAGCCAGATATACCAAACTTTTGTGAGTTGTCCAATTGGTGTGAAATTTTGCATGCATGTTTAAATAACCTTAATTAGACCATATGTGGTGTTGGAATCAAATAATATTGAATATTTTGAATTTATGTGTAGTGACCCTGACCCTACTGGAATAATTATAGATTAAATCCTAATTAATCTAATAATTACACAGCGGGATTTTATGAAATACACAAAGTAGGATTGGACTAATTAATAATTATAAAAAACTATGCGACAATTGCCTAAATAATTAGGAATTAGTGTGTGAGCTGGACTTCTAATCTATATGGGTCAGGACACTAAGGCAAACAAATTGGGCCCAAAACTCAGTTAAAAGTCCAATAGGACTTAGACAAGTAATTAAAAATTAAAGTAAGGATAATTAAGGATGATATCGAACACACAACTGATTCTCTTCTATTTGAAATTTAAATTAAAATATTTGAATTCAATAAACCAAAAAGGGATGGAGTTCTAGTAGGCAAAAGAACCTGGAACTAGGAAAGAGGAGAGAGAACCTTTCTCTCAAGGCTTGGATGTCCAAAACAGAGGAAGAAGAAAGGAGGTTCGGGTTTGGTTCTGCAGAAGAAGAAAGAATAAGAAGACCAAGAGGGAAGAAAGAAAAAGAATAAAGAGAGGAAAAGAAGAGAATTCAATACTGTAGGAAGAAGGAGGCTAGAAAAGCTAAAAAGAAAGAAGAAAGAGAAAAGATAGGGATTTCTATTGATTTTACGGTAATCATATTCATGGATCTTAGCAATGCTATAATTATAGATTTGAATGCATGATTACATGAAAAGAAGCATGATCTAAATAGTGATCTTATAGTATGAATATTGAAGTAATATGATGATTGATTACTTGTTTACTTGATTAATATGCCAACAACTACGTTCGCTGCATTTTTTGTGTTCTTATATGTTTATATGAATTACATGGGAATTCTGAGATTTATGTTACATATTGATTGATTTGATAGTTTGAATTTGTGGTATAAACTAGATTTTGATAAAGTAAGTTTGGATCAGTAATACATTGACTAGAAACTGAAGATTTAAGTTTAGAAACACAAAAAATGCTTGTTTGAGAGTCTGGGCATGAAGCCCTAGGAAGAAAACAAAAATCTGGGTTAAATCGTACGTTCGGTAGGTTTGTCGGTACATACCAAGACATCTACCGAAATCATTGGTAGGTCACTCAGTACATACCGAGACAACTACTGAGAGTTATCAAACTCTCGAGAAGATCTACCGAAGCTCAGTACATACCAAGGCATCAACCGAGACCCTCGGTAGGTCATTCGGTACATACCGAACCATCTACTGAGAATCATCAAACTCTTAGGAAGATCGACTGAACCTCGGTACATACTGAGACATCGACCGAACCTTTCAATAGGACCCTCGATACATTCCGAGCATCCACCGAAGCACAAATGACTTCAAATTTGGAGGGAAGATCCCTAAGAAAGTTGTACACATGCCTACGTAGTTGGTTTGTGTGCAAAAGATGTGATTATGGTCAAATCTTAAAAGTGTGTAATAAGGTTTGAAATTCAGGAAAATAGGACAATCGTGGATGAAATATAAGGAGATCTTGATTTTAATGAGTTGGACATGGATATTGGACTACATGGTAGGATTGGGATGGTTAGCAATGTTTGTATAGGAAATTGAGTAGTTTGAGTGGTGCTTGTAGCATTCACTGTTCAGGTTTATGCTTGGCTCTAATGATGATTTGTATAGTGTACGGTTTGTATATGATTGACTGTGATACTTGAATTATGGTTGTGAGTGATGCTGAGAGCATCCATTGTATGTTGTGAGCGATGCTAGGAGCATCCATTATATGATTGAGAGTGGTGCTGGGAGCATCCACTGGTAGTCAATGGGATTGACTATGTTCTGTGTAAGGGTGTGTTTCCACCATGGGTGAAAGTCCCTTAAGGAAAAGGTCTACTCGTGTATTCTTCCGTGAGGTGAATGTCCCTTAAAGAACAAAGGTTTACTGGTGTGTTCTTCCGTGAGGTGAAAGTCCCTTAAAGAACAAGGTATGTGTGTTCTTCTGTGAGGTGAAAGTCCCATTAAGAACAAAAGTCTACTGGTGTGTTCTTCTGTAAGGTGAAAGTCCCTTAGAGAACAAGGTACTGGTGCATTCTTCCATGAGGTGAAAGTCCCTTAAAGAATGAATTGGTGCATTCTACAGTGGGTGCAAGTCCCTTAAAGAATGGATTGGTTGTGAATGAGCATGTGATTAGGCTAAGCCTAATTACCCCCCGCATTGCATTACACATTATTCTCATTTCATAATTGCAGCATACCACATTGCATTGATCATTGCACATGTTTGATTGAAGTGATTGCAATGCATTTCCGTTGTAACTTGCTTGACTTGTTTGTGCTTGTGATTGGTTCGTATTGGTCGTAGCAATGTGGGACCTTGTGGATATCGATACTGGTTATGGATGTGCTTCCACCGTGGGTGAAAGTCCCTAAAAGAATGTTGGCCCTAGCATGGTGAGACCATGTGGTTGTATTGTATAGTGGGATTATGCAATGATTGCTTAACATGGTGGGACCATGTGGTTGTTTATGAACATAGTTGGACTATGTGATTGACATGATACTTGTATGCTTGTATTACGTGGTGGAACCATGTATATGTGATTGTATTTTATAGTGGGACTATGTAATGTCAGCTTGGCATAGTGGGTCCATGTGATTGTTTGTGAACATAGTAGGACTATGTGTTTATGATGCAATACTTGTTTGTTTGTTTCACATGGTGGGACTATGTGGACATTGTTTGTGTACATAGCGGGACATGTATTTGCTTGTATTACATGGTGTGACTATGTGGATATTTGTTTGGTTAGGCATAGTGGGACTATGTGATTAATGTGATGTACATGATGGGATCATGTAGGATATGTTTGGATTCATAGTGGGACTATGAGGATTGGGTTGAATGCATGATGGGATCATGTGTGCCCCACGATTTATTATGGTGGGACCATATGAACAATTGATATGATATGATTTGATTACTTGTATGGTTTTCAAGGTGAAATGAGATTACCATGTTAAATGTGATATATTTATTAAATATGTGAGATTTAGTATGATGGTGAGCATGCTAATACATTTGTCTGTGATATTACTTCGTGAGTGAAATTGCATGAATTAACTGTGTTGTTATGTATGCATGAAGATAATTATTGTAACTTCTTTGGATTTCTCTATGAGGCTTCGGCTGACCCTTACATTGCAACAGGTGATATGTTCGTTTGATGTGCCGATCTGAAGAAGAGATTCATTTGATTTTAGATACTAGGTTTTTATGATGGTGTACACTTGGTTCATTATTGACTTGGTCTTGATCAAATGGACATGAACTTGTATTAGATTAGGTTATATGTAATTTGTGAGTTGTTAGCTTGACTGACTTACGTTGAGCTACTAGTTGATTTAATTTGAGAGACTTCCGCTGATGTAATTATTTGAGACTCTGATTAACCCATATGCCGTTGAATATTTTGACTAGTTATCCGTATCCACGTGGTGGGTCCGAAGGTTATTCCCTTAGAATCCTCGAGATCCTATTCTCGGATTTGGGGCGTGACATTATGACATTTTGATGAAGATTTTATACAACGAGTGAAAATTTGATTGGACTTGTTATTACTCATAACTCATTATGAACATGTTTTATATCTACATATACATATACACATGCACACAAAACTCTTGATTAGCTAATGAGTACAATACACTTGCACAGCACTGCCTTTTTGCATAATGACCTTGAATGTGGTCTAATGCCTTGACTTAACTACATAATTCCATATTTCTAAAATTTATGGATATAATTAGCGTTATTATAATTTGAAAATTATGATATTGGTGAGGAAGTCCTAGATGGACTAATTTTCATGCATTGAGGGACTTGCTATCCCAAAAGACCAATTTTGATTTTTGTCTTGTAAGACGAATGCCTATCTTGTTGGATGGATGACTGAGTGAAATTCTGTTAGTAGATTAGTTTTCACAAGGAAGAATCCACATTAGTGAAGCCCTGAGATTCGTCCCTGTGATCAAAAACAAGTGAGAAAATTCTGCCCTTTAGGTCGGAGCCCCTAGAAACTATGATGCGCACATAGAATAACCTCCTATTACGATCGTGTATTCAAGTGATGGTTTTTATCTTGTTTAGCCTAGGGTTTGATCGGTTGTGGAACATACACTAATCGAATGCCAAACAACATGCATATTTTCATATCATATGATTGTGCATGAATCACATGTGGTGATTATATTTATTGTTGCATGAGTATGCATTGCATTGCACATTACATCATATTACATCAAATACATAATTCATATCATTATTCGCAGATACTAACTATTATGTTTTTGTCTACGGATTACCATTGGAGAGTGGCATTGTCCTACTTCAATCTTAAATAATATTTAATTTGTTTATTTACTAAGTGTAGGTTACGCTTTTGAGCATAACATAGTTCATTACCTATAGATGGTGGACAGTAAGACTATGATGATCAAGATGGAGGACAAGATCGCCAGACCCAAGGTAGCCTCAGGGTATACCGATCTTTTGTGATGTTGTCCGATTGATGTGAATTTTTACATGCATGTTTAAATCACCTTACTTAGACCATATTTGGTGTTGGAACTGAATATTATTGAATATTTTGAATTTATGACGTATTGAGGGAAGATTTTCTATATTTGCCCAACGGGTTAAAATTTGATTGGACTTGTTATTGCTTCAAAACTCATTATGAACATGTTTTATATCTAAATTTACATCTGCACATGTACACAAAACTCTTGATTAGCTAATGTACATAATTCACTTGCATAGTGGCCTTTGTGCATAATAACCTTGAATGTCGTTTAATGCCTTAACTTAACCCCATAATTCCTTATTTCTAGAATTTATGGATATAACTAGTGTTATCATAATCTGGAAATTATGATATTAGTGAGGAAGTCCTGGATGGACTGATTTGCATGTGTTGAGGGACTAACTATTCCAAAAGACCAATTTTGATTCTTGTCCTGTGAGACAAATGTCTGTCTTGTTGGATGGATGACCGAGTGAAATTCTGTTAGTAGATCCGCTAATGTATGATTCACAAGGAACGGCTCCCATTAGTGAAGCTCTGGGATTCTTCCCCTTAATCGAAAATAAGTGAGGAAATTGTGTCCTCTAGGTCGGAGCCCCTATAAATTATGATGCGCATAGAATAACCCATATTCTGGCCATGTATTCAGGGGATGGTTTTCATGTTGTTTAGCCAGAGGTTTGATCGGTTGTCGAACATATACTATTCGAATACCAAACAGCATGCATATTTGTATATCATATGATTGTGCATGAAACACATGTGATTCTTTTTATTGTTGCATGAGCATGCATTACATTCACTAATAATTGAACCAGCACATTACATCATATTACATCAAATACATCATTCATATCATTATTTGCATATACTAACTATTCTGTTTTGGTCTATGGATTATCATTGGAGAGTGGCATTGTCCCTACTTCAATTTTAAATAATATTTTATTTTATTTACTAATCGAAGTGTAACTTACGCTTTCGAGCATAACATATTTCAAGACCTATAGATGATGGACAGCAAGACTATACTGATCAAGATGGAGTACAAGAACATAATGAAGACCTTTTTTTTTTTTTTTTTTGGGAATGGTAAGTAACTTATTCCAAGTTAAGAAATGAAGCTTACAATGGATGTTGAATATCAGTCTAACATGCACCAGTGGTAACACTATAATGCATTACACAACATCTTAACTATTCTAAAAAGACCAGCCATAGTAGATACAGCTCACACAAATACCCAAACTACGAGGGGTGCGCTCTCTTCAAGCCTCTTTGCAAAGGATCTCCTTCAGCTCATTTGGAAACTCCTCACTTGAGTAAATGATCAGGTTGTTTAAGCTAATCGCATGAGCAGCAAGCCAGTCAACAGCTGCATTTCCCTCCCTGTAGACATGCTCAATCATACAAAACCTGAAACTCCCAATCAAGGTTCTGATTTCCTGTACAATATAGTTGTACTTCCAAGGAATTCTGGTTTGTTGTTCATTCAGCAGGTTCTTAGCTCCAAGAGAGTCAGTAGCCACCATTAGTTTGCTTATACCGCAGTCCAAAGCCTGTTCATGACCAATTTTAATAGCCTCTAACTCATGGTAAAGCATCGAAGAAGATGCCTTACCAATCGCAAACGCCATTCGACATTTTCCCTCAAAGTTCCTTAAAAGGCCACTTGAACCACCTCTATTACAGGTGAATGATCCATCACAGCTCAGCATATAGCAGTCATTTGTAGGAGCATTCCAGTAGATATTCATCACTTTCATGTCTGAAAATTCCTACTATCCCCCAGTTGCTACAAATATCTCTATTCAACTGAATGTCCACAATCTTCTCAAACACAATCTTAGCTTTATCAATCACTTCCCTTATGATTTGGTCTATGACATATTCTTCAGCTCTATATTTGTTGCTGAACAAACGAGCATTCCTCTCTCTCCACAGGTTATAAACCACAGATTAAAAAGCAAGCTTTCTAATAATATCAGCAAATTCCAAATCATCATAAGCCTTAGCACACAATGTCACAAGCTCGGGCCATTGGATGTCAAGAGGAGAAATACATGCAAGCTTATTCATTTCAATCCAAGTTTTCTTTGAGTAACTGCATTCAAAGAAAAGACGTATGTGAGAGTCAGCCATACCTCTGCAGAAAACGCACCCACCAGATTGGAGAACACCGAAGGAGATGAGACGATCCTAAGTCAACAACCTCATCTTGATAGCAAGCCAACAGATTTAGGCTTGTCTAGGACTGTGATGCTTAAACCAAATTAGTTTATCCCAAATCACCGTACTACCCCTTCGGTTTAAGGCCAAATAAGTATCCTTTATGGTGAATCTACCAATTCTTCCTGGGGTCCATAAAACTGTCCTTGGTCAAGTAATTATGAATCTGAATAATGTGAATATCAGCCCAAATATCCCTTAGACCAAGGTCTTCCGAAGGAGGAGCATACCAAATACCATTTTGAATTAAACAACTCACTTTGTCATCTCTGTTCATTCGCTCTTGGTAATTGGTTATGTTTGTCACAAGAGAGTGGAGGGGACCTTTAGGATGCCAATAGTCCCACCATAGGTAGGTATCCTTCCCATTAGCAATATGATACAGCAAAAGATTTCTAGCATCCTTTCTCAGCAAAAGGATTTTCCTCGAAGCCCATGACAAGATATTGGACATTTAATAATCCAAAATATTCTGAACTTTATGAGAAATCTCCTTGTCCATCTTGCCCAGAGATAATGAAGACCTTAGTTTTAATTAGAATGATGTTTGATGATTTAAATCGAATTTGTAGTAAGATTAGTTGGTTTTATGTTCTTAATGATTTAGTAGCATTAGGAACATATTTGAGTAGTTTAATAGGGTTTTGATTGAAGCATGTGACTTAAAGTTGGATATTATTTTTCAGAACTTTATTTTATAATTATCTTAATTAATTCTATGGTTTGGCAATGTATTGCCTACAACTCTCATGTGGAATAGGGAGAGTCATATTTCGAAACTTGTAGCGACTCTGTTGAGATCTCTAAGGTTTTGGGATGTGACAAAGTTGGTTTCAGAGCCTAATTTTATGTCTACAATCAATTCCCAAAAGCTTTTGATGTGTTGAATTTTAAAAGTTTTATGTATGTAGATTTACATAGGTTTTATATGTGCTGATTGCTTATTACTGACAACTTGTTTGCTAACTCATGAATAAGTGGATGTCATTTTTCTCCTTTAAAAGGTTGCTGATCATACTTCTTCACAATGGCTAAAGTAGGCTTTCAATGGGTTCACCTCCAACCCTTACACTTGTAGGTTTCGTACGTTGGTTCACCTAACAATCATTCAATTTTGTAATTAAGAAATTGAGAAACCTTCCTTAGGTTTTGTTAAGGCGATTCGGTCACTAAGTCCTACATCCACCTACATAGGATTAACAATAAAAAATCAAATTGAACACTTGCCTTGAGATTTGAGTATGTTACATTCCTTATGCTTGAACTTCTCTTTAAGCTTTGGTCTTCTTAAATCTCTCTCCTTGGACTTGTTGATGTGCCAATGATGTGTTCAACCAAGGTTAAGGGAGGTCATATCTCTGGAAGACTTTTGATATGCCTATGGCTTCATCCAAGTCCTAGAGGTATGAGAGTTTTTACTTCTTAATCCAATAGTGAGATTTGAATGCTCAACAATCTTCTTATGAAGATTTAAAAGAGTAGGAGAAGTATTTTTGGGAGCCTGAAATGTCTGATTAATTTTTCTCTAAAGTCTCACCAACGTCTTGATTTTTTCTATTGTGAAAGTCAATATATTGACCTTCGATTAACCGAGGGAAAGGGTCCAGAAACCATGGTTTCTGGAAGTGTGACCGAAGTCACCTTTGGTTAGTCGAAGGTATGACCGAAGGCCTCTTCGGTTAGCCGAAGGTCTAACCAAATGCCTCTTTGGTTAATCGAAGCTCTACTTCGGTCCACTGAGCCCTCTGGCCGTGAAGACTTGTAAAAGTCGAGGGCTTGGATCAATCGAAGGAACCAATCCAGGCGGACTTCGGTTAACCAAGCATTTTTCTTCGGTTAACCGAAGACACAATCGAATCCACATATTTAAGTGGATTTCAAGGCCATTAAAGTACAATTAATTTGACTATAATCTAAGGTATTTTAAGGCTTATTTATAGTATAAATAAGGGTCTACTATACCTGTGAAAAGGTTGGCACATTGATGTAAATGTTGATGATTTTCTTCCATGTCTTGAGCTTCTTGTCTTGATATTACTATGAGGCTTGAGCTTTTTCAACATAGATTAAGTCATAAAATTGACAAACCAAGGGAGTGAAATATTTTACTATGGCACTAACAGTATCTGTCAGCCAATTGATCTGGCAGCTGCCTCAGTCGAGCCGGTTGGCCTTAGAAACCTCAGGTTCGATTTGATAAAATTGGGAATGGAATGTTTCCTCCATTTCATCCCAATGTTTGAATGCATTCGAGGGTAAAGTTGTGTACCAAGAAAATTCTTGGCCGATTGATCAATTGGTAAATAGTCTCAAGTTGTGATAATCATTAGATGAGACCTACCCACAATGAACCGTAAATCAGCTTATGTGTTTGCTTGTCGACTGACCATCTTCCCTAGAACGTAGAGAGAACTATAGAATTTTGTATTCTTTGAGGAATTCATATATGTGGTAGACTCAATCAGGATAAGGCTTTCGGTATGCTTGCCTAGATAGCCATCTCAACGGCATATTAGCCACTGCATCTTGTATTCAATGGTATTATATCTTTCTCTAAACCTATCATCATTCGAGCAACTTGGATTTCAACCCTTGGTAAGCCCTGATCGAAATGTCATTGCCCCCGTGACCAGGAGGTTTTTTCCACTCATTGACTTATCTACTTGACAATGGATGGTTAGGTCATGGTGGTTGATGGTCATTAATAACATGGTTGTCACTTTCATTCACATTCCTCCTGATGGAATTATCACCATCCTTGGCCATGCCTAGGTCTCTTTTGAACGTGGTTTCCATCTCATGATACATTTTACTAAACCCCTTAGCTAGGATAATGTACGTTCATCCTTGGTCAATGCTTAATCTCATTAATGTGTGATTTATGGCATGAAGGACCACTAGCACATTATTGTATGAACCAGATGGAGATTTTACTTATGAACTTGGCATGTTGTGGCCCACAATGTCGACAAAAACTGTGTTGCTTTCCTGCTCCTCTTAATGGATGAGATTAAGAGAAAGGGCAATTGCTTCTCGGTCTTCTTCATTATACCGACCACTCAATCTGGTCTTGAGAGCCATATCAATTTCACCAATGTGTCCCACCAGGCGTACGAAAAAGATATTCCCTTTTTTCGGTACCACCTTGCTTCCTTGGACTGCGTATGGGCTATTATTTGTGTGACCCAAGGTGAGGGTGTACCAGAACCTTTAAAGTTCACAAAAAAGAAGGGTTCGACTCCAAGGCACCAATCACAGTGATCGATTGTGTTACGGTTTGTGTGCCAGCCATTAATAAAATACTAATAACGATCACTCAGTGACTTGGGTTGTTCTCCTAAAATGGGTTCAATATCCTCAAATGTTCATGTCTCGAAGTTGAAAACACTGATTTTGCACATCAATAGCAATCATAATAAATTAACATCAAACATAAATTCAATGCACTAACATGCTTGTAGTTATAATGAAATGAAAAAGATGAATCTTTGGGAAACATATTAGAGTTGACTGATTTTGCACATCAATAGCAATCATAATATACTAACATCAAACATAAACTCAATGCACTAACATGCATGTAGTTATAAAGAAATGAAAAGATGAATCCTTGGGAAACAGATTAGAGTTGATTGTGGGACACGAGACTGTCGTGGGTGCAAAATCAGACCTACAAAAGGCAATCGAAGGATGCATTATAAGATTCCTAATAGGACATGCTCATCAACGGTCGAGGGATCTCCGTAGAGTTGCTCAGTGTGTGCTGAGAAGTTGTAGGAAGTTTCTTGAAGCTAGCTTGGTTTGATAACCTGAGAAGGTCTAAGACGTGGATTATTTGGTGAATGTTGATCCCCCACCTTTCATGCCTTCATCTCTCCTTTATACCTACCAAATCAAGGAGAATCATCTCCTATCTTGGAGCCTACATTCATGGTTATGGGAAGTTATTTCTCACATGGGTTTGACAAACGTCCCATACCCTCTCATGCCCCAGATCCCGATGCACGAATTCTTAGGTGGGTGGCACGGATCACGAGGTGCAACCTTCGGGTTCCCAACCATGGAACGCAAAACGCAAGAATCAACCCAACAATACAAGAGTATTTTAAAACTCAAGTAAACGAAATTCGAGTGCGGAAACAATAAACTATAATCAAATTCATTGTACTGCTTCAAAATAGCCTAAAACCTAACAAAGTAAACCAAATAAATTCCAATCCCATTATATCAATTTCAACCATAATTCAAAACCAAAATAAGGAAATGACTAAATCAGCAGTTCAAGTCCAAGTCTATCTTTTATGCCACCTCAATTTACAACATGAGTAAGTTGCGTGAGCTTTGAATGCCCAGTAAGAACTGACTCTGCCATCCATCCTTGTGGATAACATTAGTCCAACACTCAATACTAACACAATAGCCATATCATAATTCAGCGACCTCATGTTATCCAAATCAGTCGTAAAATCACACATTCATGTACATATAAGTGTATTAAGAAACAGTAAATAAAACAGATATTAGTGTCATGCAAGATGCAATGCTCAAGGATGCTCAAGACAATATGATCCAACACACAAAATATGCATGCAAATCTAACGCATGTTCCTAGTCATGAGTACAAGTCTAATGCGAGTTCTTAGCCGGTGATCAGCCGGTGCCAAGTATCATGTACTCGGTGCTGCTGGCATATGCTGATCACGTCATAATCACGGTCACATTCTCAAGCTCAACTCCCACGTGTACAACGTGGTTTTGTAGGACTTTCAACCTACCCAGGCTCAATTCCCATAACTGTTTATAACCTTTTGGGGCATTTACACCCAAGGGCAGATATTCATAACCTTTTAGGGAATTTAACATCCAATGACAGTTATCCATAACTTTTTAGGAAATTTAATACCCATGGACAGTTATCCATAATCCAAGAGACCATATTTCCACTCAGTCGCTGCCAGATTGGCCGTACAAGTCATCAAAAGTACCAGTAGGATTACCAGTGATATCATTCTTCGGAAGCTATTCAAGCGCCCATACACACGAATAATCCTTGGAACATCATCACAAGTACCCTTTCCACATACAGTGGGATCTCCAATGATAATACCCTTCAGAAGCTACCCATAGGCCCATACACACAGATAATCCTTAGGATACTATCACAAGAATCCTTTCCAAAGTATACATATACAATCTATCACAATTCATATCACAGTCAATCACAGTCTATATTCCTAACAAAATCAATCTTAACATGGTTCAATTATATCATTCCTTGGTCCATATCTAAGTCGCAATCATCATATTAGGTGTAGGGTCATAACCCCAAGTCCAATAGTCAAGTCCCTAAGTTAATAGATTCAATCCCCAAAGCAAAGTCCACAGAATACAGTGCAGGGGTATCATGAATCGGTTGCTGGAACGGCAATACCGGTCGCCAAAATGGCAATTTCTGTCATCAGAACAGTGGTATCAATCGTCGGACCGGCTGTACCGATCGATATCAAACTGATCCAGGCCAACACCTGTTGGATTGTTCATTTTATAAATTTTAAAAAATAAATAAATAAATAAACTTTGGATTGGTTGGATCGGCCGATCCAGTCACTGGACCGGTCCGGATCGACCGGTTTGGATCGGTATCGATTGGACCGGTCCAATCCAAAGCCACTTGATACAATAGTTGTATAGTGGCTTGGGATCGAACCGGTCCTGGCCGATCCTGGTACGGACCGGTCAATCCGGATCGGATTGGTCCAATCCTTGAAACCCTACTAGAATCTGTAATGAAATTACCATAATTAACCACTTGCATATGCACAACCCTTTTAACACATAAAAAGACAATAATTGAGATATTCTTTAATCAAAATCACCAAAAATGATGAATTAACTTTGAAACTGAGACCAAAGGAGGGAGAAACAAAATTACATTGCACTCAAGGTGAAAGAAAACCATATGAGGCCAAGCTTTCCATGTCCACATGTTTGCTAAACATATAAAAATAGCATGTAACCATCCTCGTACTGGCATATACTTGCACATGAGATCATTGTTCTGGATAACAATGTACAAAATGCATAATTGAGGTTTATCAAATTTCAGTAACAAAATTGTGAGCTATGTAGTTGTTTCACAATTCTGAAAATTGGGAACAGGAGAAGTACAAGCAGCTGGATTCATGCAAGTCATCACATTCATCTGGATAACAATGTACAAAATGCATATAATTGAGGATTATCAAATCAATTCAGTAACGAAAATTGTGGCCTATGCAGTTAATTCACACATCTGAAGATTGGAACAGGAGAGCACAATCAGCTGGATTCATGCAATGGACCTAAATGATTGGGATAACTCCATGACAACCACTATGATGTTGGTATATCACATTAGTCATGAGCATACAACTGCATTCAATAGATGTTCACGCCTACCCTCAACAAATTTTTGATAGAACAGGTGGAATCTGTCTTCCTTGATTGCTTCTCTTATTGACTGGAAAAAACTCAGATAATGATGAGTATTGTGTCTGCAACATATAGGACAAGCTCATGTTAGATACAAGTACGATTTAGGCATGGTTTTAAATTTCGCCCGCATGCCGGCAAAATGTTGCTAATTTTCATTATGCAACATGGCGAAATGTCACCAATATATCCAAATTTCACCGAAATTTGAGCAAAATATTGGCGAAATTTTGTCAGGGCCCCCTAGCGAAATCGAAATTTAAAACCTTGGATTTAGATTGTGCTCAACCTAACATAATTTTAGGCTTAGTTGGGTTGGGTTTTGGACCGAAATTTGGATATATTGGCGAAATTTTGTCAGGGCCCCCCTGGCGAAATCGAAATTTAAAACCTTGGATTTAGATTGTGCTCAACCTAACATAATTT
Organism: Pachysandra terminalis; assembly: GCA_031762675.1. Taxonomy (NCBI): domain Eukaryota; kingdom Viridiplantae; phylum Streptophyta; class Magnoliopsida; order Buxales; family Buxaceae; genus Pachysandra; species Pachysandra terminalis. Next base: position 17,592 of record JAUPMG010251453.1, read on the forward strand.
TAGGCTTCGTTGGGTTGGGTTTTGGACCCTAGGGTAGGTAGTGGGTTGGCAAAACCTAATCCAACCTATAACCAGAATGAGCTAGGGTTGAGGGCATGAGCAATCCAAATCCAACAGAATATAACTAGATAATAATAATATGGCAGTATAACCAATCTCTCTATTTATCTCTGTTTAGACACAATAGATTTAGTTTCCCGTGGTTAGTCTTGCTGTACTTGAATCCAAGAGGTACTACCAAACAGCTCATACATTGTTTCTTTCCCATTTACAGAAGTGATTAGGGGTTTTCACTTGTAAATTTTAATGGCCAACAGAAACATAAGAAACCATATATCGTAGTAGAGCAATGGAAGGGGTGAAGATGAAGATTCAAAGTTGTTGTTGACATGGGGTTTTCAGTTGTGGAGAACTTGCACCTCTAACAAAAGTCATATTTTTTTTTTGGAAAAAAAAAGGTAAAGACTAAGCAAGCATACACATCTAGCAAAATTTGTGCTAGCATTTCATGGACGTTGAGCAGGTGATTGATGTAAGCTTTTGTGTGATTCTGGCATGTGTAGCAGGTACAACCATCTATGATTGGAGATATATCCTTCCTGAACAGAAAGTAAAAGACAGAGAAACCATGAGATAACAGTAACCACAAACATGGAAACTATTTATTTTCAGATGTCCATCTTTTCACATTTGGTTTTATCACAATGCTTAACATACATGGGAAAGGAAAATAAAAACAATAACAATTGAAATAGATCATACCGTATGAAATTATGTTGAGAGTGTCAAGACTGATATTGCAAACTTTTTTTTCTCCAGTAGTTGGTGATTCTTTTATATTGAGTAGTTATGTTGGGACCATCAAGCTTGGATTTTGCATATATATTTTCTCAAGTAGCAGGCAGTATATTTGTATTGAGTAGTAATGTTAATAACAACAAGAGCAATCATGAGAGAGCATCTTCTGTTTATGCATTTCTTGAATAAAAATTTACTCATGAGAGAGAGACGAAAATTCAAATTTGGATGTGTGAACTCCTAAGAAATATGGCATATCGTGTGTCAATCTAATATAAGATATCTATAAATTTTGCAAACTCAGTGGCGTATGCAACACAGCCAGCAGTCCTACTCCTTGTATGGGTGTATTACTATCCAAACCATGTGGTTAAGGATAAACTACAACAATGAAACTAGGAGAGATGTAATGGAAAGACTTACTAATGATAAATGTTGTCATCAGTCACTATGCATGAGGATTGATTCCTTTGCTAATTGGGATTAAATACTACGGAAATGAATCGAACTTGTGATACTGTGAATTGTGCTGTAGAGGAACAACTTGCGAAGTTTCTCCACATTCTTGCACAATGTGGAGAACTGTGTAACCAACTAAGTTTGACATTCTGGTGAAGGCACTACTCATCAAATCACCAATTACTAAGAATGCCGCTTCTTAAAGCAGCCAATGGATTCAAGACTCCTCTAGAAAACAAGATTAGTAGTAAATCAAGGCCTTACTTCAGGGTAATGTGAGAGTTCGAAATATAGGATTAGAAAAGATAATGATATAAAGGGTAAAAAAGTAATTAGGTGTGCTAATACTTAACTGAAAACTCAAATTTAGTACAAGTACAAGTCAAAACTTAATTTACTTGATCTAATTTATTTGTTTAGTATAAAGAAATTTGGGTTTAGGAACTACTAGTCAAGAAGATACATATTTCGCCTGGGCTTAGTAACAAGCTTAATGGGCTTAAGTAAGTTCCCTAAGGCCCAAAGAAATTAAATAAATTATAAAAGAAGTAACTTCCTTTAGGAACTACTAGTCTATGCTTCTAATATTTGATTTCTTGATTAGATATTGGAAATTCACTAATATCTAATCACGAAATCAAATATTAGAAGCATAATAGAAGTCCTAATCATGATAAAAATCTAGATAAGCCAAATAAGAAAGCTACTAGTCATACTAGGACTCTAACACACGAATATATAAATAAACATGGCTAACAAGATATTCAAAAGATATGAATCAACAATATTTCATGGGAAACCCTAGGAGCAACTAGAAGAAGGCCTCAACCCAAAAATAAGAACTTAGCATCAAGAAGAAGATCTACAGCAAAACAAGTGAGTTTCCCTTTCAACTTCTTGTGTATTTAAGCCTAAGCATATGTTATAACATGAAGGAATACCGTGTGTGATTTTATAATCCTTCCTCATGTTCTTATATGAAAAACCCAGAAATAAAGATTTAACAAATACATAGAAACCATTGCATATGAAAAGTGGATTTCAAGAAGTGACCAAACTGGGATTTTCACCAGGATTTGAGGTGTGGATCTAATTGGTAAGGATAATGGATGTTGTAAACCAGATTCGAAGATGAGTTATTCCTTAAACAACCTATGGGAGAAGTCCCAACTTTTAACAAGTAAAAACTCACTTCAACATACACCTCGGCATGCTGAAGTCCCTACTGAAATTCTGAGAATACAGGATAGTCAGAACAGTTCTCGGGTTGGTCTACCGAAGACCTCTCGGCAAACCGAACCTCTCACCGAAGAAATCTGGGCATTCAGCCATTGGATTTCGGCAACCCCCAGGGTAACCCGAAGGGTATGCCGAAGCCCACAATTCATATGAGTTTTTGATGGAACTAATCTAATTAGGTCATATGGGACCCACACCTGGAATATTACTACTTTTTTTACACGTGTATTTCACGGCATACCGAACCCCCTACCTAAGGGTGTGCCGAACCTTTTTTTTGACCATTTGGACTATGTGAGCATGAGTACAACCTAGAGTTGAGTATTTCCAAAATGTTGGAATGTACTAGAAGATTTAATGCACAATGTGACTTACCCATACCGCTCCTAAAGACCTAATATCAACTTGACCCTAGTATGGAATGATAGCACAGAAGGAGATAAACATCCACATGACCTTATATATGATTCAATATGATAATTAGACTTGTTCATACATGTTTTGGTTGATATATTTACTTTGATGGATATATGTTTATGGTGGCCTATGCATGTGATGTGAGAATTCAATGACTGTGATGATGTGATTGGTACTTAGACAAGATACCTTGTGAGTACACTCTTCAGCATAGGAGTGGGGAGAATCTTCACCATGTCTTATAATTATCTATGATAGATATAGATATAGGAATGTGTTCCTACCTATGCTTGCCTATGTGCATTATGATGATTTAACTCATGAAAATGTGTCTCGTATGGGTGCTTGATGAATATATGTGTGTGAAAATTATATCATCTCCATTATGTTGTATGAATTGCATTAGTAATTAGCATGAATCAATGAGCTGCATTGTTACTACCTAGCCGGTATGGCTTTGTTCTTTTGAGGCACATGTGTGCAACCAGATTAGTACTGATATGTACTGTGATCTATGAGTATTTGTGAGGATATGTTGTCCATGATGGACTGTTTATATTGCTTTCGCCCAAGTTGAGAGAGAGAGCCTAGTATAGGTATTCCTCAAGAGAGTTGTGGTAAGATGATAGGTGAGGTAGTGCACTTCCCAATAGGCCAAATCATATGAGTGAATTCTGTTGGTAGATCGGGTTGTGTTATGTTCCACAAGCGTTAATCTAGGTGGTTCCCTGGGATGAGTCCTCTAAATATAAAATAAGGCGTGGGGATTGTGCCCACTAGGTCGGATGAAGCCCTAGAAACTACGATGTACATGTAGAATAACCTCCTATTCATGGCCGTGTATGCGGGGGATGGTTCATGACAACATCTCGAATAGTCCGGGGTTGGATTTAGTGTGGACATACATTATTCGAATGCTAAACAGCATGCATCTGCATTTCATATTATTGTGCCTGTTTATGTATGATTGATCTTGTGTATGATACACTTGATTGCATGTTATCATATAGATTTAGGCATGTTAGTATAAGATGACCAGATTATGAGGACTTACAATCTTTATGACAAGCCAAGGGAATTGGAGAGAATACTTTATATGTTGTGTTGCTTTACTACATACGAGTTGATGTTTCTTATTTCCAATTATTATATCATATTTATCTATTTTCTCATAACATGCGATTTCGAGTAAATACCCTGATTTGAACATGGTTCAAAATATTGTATCGAGGTAGCATATCGGTCGGCCCGAAAACCGATACGTATTGAGTATCAACACGGATATACTGGATACGCTGTAAAAATCATAGATACGGTGGATACACAAAGAAAACGATGGATACATAAACCAATACCTATTTTTATGCAAAGATAAGGTCAAAATATGCTAAATTAACATGTTTTT
>JAUPMG010251461.1:0-21908 GCA_031762675.1 Pachysandra terminalis
TATATATAATTTTGTTGTCAGGTATCATTATTATAATGACATCATCAAATACACAATTAAATTTTTATCCTTAAAATATTTATTTATTTACTTTTATGCCTTCATTTATAAATTCATTAGCATATGTGATTCAACAATTGCTTTCAAATACATATGCATTTGAAATCACTATTTACTTAAAAATTATTCATCATTTATTTCAATTTAATATTTATTTGCAAAATTGAATTTTAATATTTATTTGAGTATTTAACTATTTATATATACAAATTTGAATTTGAGATTAAAAGTTGGAATTATTTTCCTTTCCAACTCAATATTTTGGCATCTTACCTTCATATATGAGATGCTTGATTATGAAATTGGGGGTTATACCCTATATGCAATATTCGCTTGCTTACACCTCATATACTTGGGATATTTATTTATCAAAAGAGTTTAACTCTTATATGTTTTCAGCATATATAATGTCTGTGTAAAACTTTGCTGAACATCTCAATATGAGCATAACAGGTCAAAATAAAGTAGACATCTACTCCAGCTTCAGGCTATTAACAGAAAGCCCACGTGTACTGGGAATATCTCTGTCATTTCGAAACCCAGGTATGAGGGGATAGCTTTTCGAATTTATTAAATCTTTGAATTCTTGATTCCTGTAATGACAATAAGTCCAATAATAACATGCCATGTAGCATGATCAATTATAAAAAATTATATATCTCATTCGAAAGACTTAGAAAGACTATACCTTCGAATTGTTATATTTCGAGCACCCACATGTGTTGGGAGAATATCTTAAAAAATCATATATATTCTAAAGATTTACACAAGATGGACCTTAGCTACTCGAGGCCTCACATGCGTGAGAAAATCAACTCGAAATCATATATATTCTAAAGTTTTACTTGAGATAGACCTCAAGTCAGTATTAATTCGAATGTATACTTTTGAAGCATTTTCGAGAGTCCACTTGTATAGAGAATATTATCTCGAAATCAATAACATAATAAGGATCTACTTGAAATAGGCCTTAAACTTTCGAAGGCCTACATATGTAGGAAAATCTCGAAAGACAAGTATCCCTTCGAATGCCTACTCACGGTAGGAGAATCATATTTATAGTAGAATATTACTTTCGATGAGAAAACTCTCGAAGAGATCAATGTTTCAAGTGAAAACGCTTGAATTACATTCTATATTCTAAGGAAAACCTTAGACCATTATTTTCCTTCGAAGAGAAAACTCTCGAAGTGATCAACATGCTTTCAGAGGAAAACCTTCGAATAGCATTCAAATATTCTAAGGATCTACTAAAGATAAACCTTGGACCAGCATTCCTTTGATGGACAACTTTTGAAATGCTCAATATATATATTTTGAAGATCCACTTAAGATGGACTTTTAGACCTTCGAGCGCCTGCATGTGTTGGGAGAATTATCTCGAATAAATATTCTGATGATCTACTTAAGATGGACCTCGGATCAATATTTGATCATTGCATTGTTGTTACCATCAAGATTTATAAACATCCTAAGAAAAATCTTAGACCAGAATTCCTTTGAAGAAAAATCTTCAAAGTGATCTAGCAATATTCTAAAGAAAACCTTATCAGTATCCTTATGAAGGGAAACATTCGAAATCATAATTTTAAAGATCTACTTAAGATAGACCTTAAACCAATATTTCTTTGAAGTTTCACCTTCGAAGTGTTCTATTTCAAGTGCTCGTATGTATTAAGAGTTTTATCTTGAATCAATATATATTATTCTGAAGATCTACTTGAGATGGACCCCAGATTTTACTTTTGAAGTATTCTTGTATATTGTGAGACATATAGGAAATAGAATCTCAACTCAATATTCTTTCAAAAGATCTTAATATTTGTCATCTTCGATATGCAGTCACGCCTCTTTTACAAGTCATAAGTAGAGGAGGCTAATGATGTTGACTGATTTTTAAAATGCATATGTGGCATCATTTTATTAGTAGTATTTTATTGTATATTTTAGACTATTTGAAGTCTGAAAAATACTATTCATTGAAGTCTAGAAACACTGTTCATCACTTCGAAAATACTGAACTGATCATCACTTCGAAAATACTGAATTGTTCACTATTTCGAGAATGCTATTTCGAGAATACTAATTCGAGAATACTACTTCGCGAATGATATTTCGAGAATACTACTTCGAGAATGATATTTCGAGAATACTATTTCGAGAACACTGTTCGAAAATACTGTTCACATGTTCGAAAACATTGTTCACTGTAATTTCGAAACACTGTTCATTTAACCATGACATTATTAATGTGATACAAAATCACTATTCATGACATTGTTCATATGATTTACTGTTCACAGATTTGGCATTTATTGTTATTTCAGTTTTCTTTGAATATTGAATGCTTTGACAATTTTGGCAGTTTTTCTTGGAGTATTCAATTCCTTTGACAGTTTTGTTTGAGGCATTTAATAGGTGACTCTCCATTTAAGAGGTGTGACTTGTCATTCAAAATGAGGCATCTCTTCATTAAGAGAAATGGGTCTCCCTATTTAAAGGAGGTTGTTTTCTCATTTCAAGGACAGAAAGGAAAACGAAAAAAGAGAGAAAGAAAAAAAAACACTACGGGAAGCATCATTCTCCAAAAGATAGAGAATCTTATCACTCCCCTTCTTTTTCTTATATGCATTTTCTACAATGTATCATGTAAATGATATTTTCTCAAGAATAAAGTGAAAAGAATGAATGCCGTATGGCAATCCATGGATGTAGGCGATATTGCCGAACCATGTAAAATCTTGTGTTCTTATGTTGTTCTACATTATTTTGGAATTCGTGTCTGTTGGATCAACGTAGCACCGCCCGAACGACCGATTCCTCGGTTTAGGCGAGTGGTTGGAGCATTCTCGAACCTCAAAAAACCTTATCCACCTTATACGGCACAAATCACCCATACGAAGAGATCAACAGTTAAATCAGCCTAAACCAGTCCTATTTACCAATTTGCGCATCACCAGTATCGCCGTTCTGACGACCGGTTCACTCAATTCCAATTATTATTATTATTATTATTATTATTATTATTATTATTATTATTATTATTATTATTTCTTTTTTTTGTAAGGGCAATCCAACTTTTGGATCGGCCGATATCACCGATCCGGATCGGGATCTGCTGAGATTGGTCCGATCCAAGACCCCGAGATGTAAAACCTTATAGCTAAGAAGACAACGTGAAGTTAAAGCACTTTTGTTTTACTGAATTATGACGAAGATCAATCAGATGGTTAAAATCACCTGAGTTACTTCCTTTTTTATTTGTCCATTTGCTACATTAGACATCACAAGACCATGGTGTTTTAATAATGATTATGGTCATATCATTAGGTACCATAATAGTGTTTAGGGACAAAAAAGATTTCCTTTGAGTGTCTTATTTTTAGACAAATTCAACAACAGATATATTGTTATTTAATCATAACATTCTGGTTTCCATAAATTAAAAAAAAAAATCAATTTAGTCCTTGAGATCCTAACATACATATTTTCTCCCTAAGAGTGGGATTGGTTATAAGGTTTATGTGTGACTAATGTAATTGTAGTACAAGAAAAATGCCCCAAGCCTAAATTATGAAATCCATAGACTTTTCCTTTGCTTAACTATCTAAAAAAAAGAAATAAATAAAATAAAAAGCTTTTTTTTTGCTATTTCAATGAAATGGATTTATTATATTATGGCCTATGATATGATGATGAGTGAAACAAAAATAAAAAGCTTGTTTAATCCTATACCACTATTCAATTATCATCACACTAAAATCAAAACAATGTATCCATATTTTATATAAATATATCATCACTCTTAGTTAGAATTCTACTGTCATTTAACCTTATCCAGTTCAAGGGAGGAGGGTTCCATATGATGTACATAATTTTCGTGCACACTGGTTGTTAACGAGTGTTGAGCTTGCACGAAAAAGGTAACCTAAGTGGTGTAGCCGAAGCATGGACAAACTCCCATTGAAGTTTGCACACTAAAGAGATAACATCTTCAGGGCTGCAAATGGTGCCTCCAAAGAACCAGGCAATCCTGTTCAACCAGAGGCATCAAATAATATATTAGAAAGAACAATTGTTTGTTAGATCATCAGAGGAATTAATCTCAAATGTGGTCTCACCAAGTAAATCAACTTGGGTTGGTCTAACTTTACCCCATACAGCTTTTGCAAACTTGCAAGTTCTAAATATATGGTCAGTACTTTCAACTTCTTCTTTGCAAATCCTACAAATCGAATCAAGCAGAATACCCTATCAAATAAGGTTGTCGGTGGTAGGGGGTCTATTCATGAGCATCTGCCACATGAAATGTTGCGTTCTAGGGTTGCATTTTATTTTCCAAGCCCGACTCTCCATACCAACAGAAAGAATGGCTCCTATGCCTTGTTGATTTCTAATCGGATTTATCACTGACTTAATTAATAGAGAAGTCACCATGTTGGTTTAAGTCCCAAACTACTGGGACATCGTTGTTATTTGGCAACATAGGAACTGGACAAAAGAGGTCCCAAAGTTTCTCATGGATGATGGCCCTATTCCAATCTCAACCAATCTAGTCACTAATTAAGTCTTTGGTAGAGATCTCGTCATTGATCCTATTTGCTTCATCAACATGGAGGAATTCGTGAAGTGTGTCGGGAAGCCCAACGTTGATGCCATATGTTGATCTAGTTAGGTATTTGCTTTTCATGAATAAATCGCCAAGAAAGTTTGGTTTTAAAAGCCAAATTTAAATCTTGAGCTCTATTGAGTCCAAGACCCCCAACATTTTTGGGGGTGCAAATCTTGTTCCAATTAATCCAATGAATATTGTTTGAGCCATCAGGGTTAGACCAAAAAAAATTTCTTTGAATCTCATCAATATTTCTGGTGACTAAAGTAGGCAAATTGAAACAACTCATAATATGCTAAGGGGTAGAGGAGAGAACCGACTTTATGAGAGTCGTTTTACCTACCGGATTCAATAATTTACCTTTCCAACCCTGGATTTTGTTTTTGATTTTGTCAATCACCGATGCATATGACTGCATAGTGACTCTGCTTGTATGTAGTGGGTCCCCCGTATACTTTTCTTGGCCAGTCATCATTTACTCCCAGGCACCTCTGCAAAGCCCGCTTCAATCTGTGAGGTAAGTTTTTAGAGAAGATACCGTCTATTTGGAAAAATTCACTTTCTGGCCAGAAGCTCCACAATAAAGATCCAAGATATCTTTAACTGCACCGCAACTTGAGAATGAAGTTTTGGCAAAAATAAGACAATCCTCAGCAAAAAGTAAGTAAGAAATGCAAGGTCCTTGTTTGGTCGGCAAAATGCCCACAAGTTTGATCGAGAGTGCCTCCTCTAATAATCAAGAGAGGACATCCACACAAAGGATAAAAAGGTAAGGGACAGAGGGTCCCCCTGACGGATTCCCCTAGAACTAGAGAAAAGATCCACACGTTCACCATTCATATTAATAGAGAAGGTGGCAGTGGAAACACACTCCATGATAATGTTGACCCATTTTTCATCGGAACCATGTCTAAGTAAGACTTTTCTAATGAAGGGTCATTCAAGAAGGTCATAGGCTTTTTCCATATCAAGCTTAATGCTCATCCAACTGGTTCTGCCTTTCTTTGTGTTATAGTTCTGTAAACTTTCGTTGGCAATGAGGATTTTATCAATGATTTGACGCCCAGGAATAAAGGCGCTTTGATTGGGGCAGATGAGTTTATCAAGAAATTTCCCCATGCAATTGACAATGATGCGGCTGATGATCTTATAACAAGTGTTACAAAGGCTTATGGGTTTGAAATGGTCTAAAGTCCCTGGGCTGGCTCTCTTAGGTATCAAGGAAATAACCATGTGGTTCAGTTCCTTAAGCATTTTTCCTCGATGAAAGAAAGCCGACACCATATCAAATACGCTATCACCAACAGTATTCCGAAAAAGAAAGAAAAATACGCGAGGGAGACCATCAGGGCCAGGAGCTTTGAGGGCTTGCATCTCCATAAGGGCAGATTTTACCTCCTCCTTTGAAATGGGAGTAAGGAGGAGGTAGTTATCCTCTAAAGAGATAGTAGGAAAAATTAATTGATCAATAAAATCCAGATTTGGAGAGGACTCAAAGGAAAATCTCTTAGAGAAATGTTCTACGAGGACGAGATTAATATCCTATTTCGAGTCAATCCAAAGGCCATCAGAATTCTTAATTTTCCAGATTCGGTTTGAAGCACGTCGCTGAAGAGTTGACGCGTGGAAAAGTTTGGTATGTCTATCCCCGAGATTTAACCATTGGATTCTATCATTCTGAGCCCAGTTGATCTCTTGCCGCCTAAGCAGTTGGTACCACTCGTGTAATAAATTCAATTCCTCGGGAGAGGGCTCCGGAATAGGGGTATTATGTGATTGACTAACTTGAAGATTTTTGATCTGGGAGTAGGTCCACTCAAGTATGTGATTAATGTTACCAAAAATCTCTTTGCTCCATCTTTTAACCCTATGTTTGAAGATTTTGCACATTTGGGTTAATTTGAAAGCCTTGGAGCCCCGAATATCGAGGCTCCAAGCACCCCTAACCACATTAGGAAGGTCTTCATGATTGAGCCACATGGCTTCAAACCGGAAGCTCTTTTTTCCGCTAGTAAGAGTAGGATTGGTATTCAGTAGTATTGGTGCATGGTCTGAGAGGGTGAAGGCTAAGTGTTCCAACACCCCATTCTAGTAAGTGGAGTGCCAATCAGTGTTGTCCCTACATTGACTGATACGCTCAACAATGCGAGCTTGGCCATGTCGGTCGTTGCTCCAAGTAAAAAGGTTCCCTATGTTGTTTACATCGAGAAGACCGCAGTCATTCACAAAATCGGAAAAACCACATTTGTCTATAGAATTAGAGTTACCTCATTTCTTTTCGTCATAGGTAAGAATGACGTTAAAATCCCCAATGATAGCCCATGGTTCTTCCCATAATGCCCCTACCTGCCTAAGACCCTGCCAAAAAAAATTCCTTAAGAGTAGGATTTGCATGTGCATAAAGATAAGATAAAAGCCATAGAAAATTAGTAAAGTAATCATACACCATAATATATATAGCTCTAGAGTCATAGTTAAGTATATTAATAGAGCATCTATCTTCTTTCCAAAATAACCAAAAGCCTCCCGACAAGCCTACCGCAGGAATACATAACTTATTTACATAGTTAAACTTTCTACTAATTCTGTCAGACCTAGTCTGCTAGATCTTGGTGTCAATAACGAACACCATGTCAGGAGAATGTTGACGTATGATCTCCTTTAGTTGTCTCGTGGATTCTGTGTTTCCTGCTCCCCTTACATTCCATGAGAATGATGGGGGCACCTAAAAGTGCTTTCTTTACATGTTCTCAGTAGAGTGAACTGATCTTCTCTTCATTCATGTGTTGGGCTTTGGCTTGCATGACAATGGAAGCCCTATTAGGAGATCCCATTTCCATGTGCTCAAGTGTGATCTTGCGCGAGTTCACAGTGGGGTTAAGAGGATGACAAGTGAATACAAAGTCATTATGTGCCTCACCTATGGTCTGATCATTGGGTTCAGTTAATGGTTCAACCGGCAAAGGAGCTTTCTCGTGGTTGAGGTGTCCGAGTGTTAGCAGAATGGTCAGCGACAAAGGCACTTCCGTACACTGAATCTCGGCTGAAGCGGTAGTGGGAGCCGAGCCAATCTTCATGATAGCCAAAGAGGCCGAAGGTGAGATGGATTTGGACTGTCCATATGAGAGGAATTCCAGTCACGTTGGGGGAAGGTGATTGGTGTGAAGTAGGGTTTGGCAAGGGTGTTATAGTGGAGATGCTTTGGTTCATGAAGTTTTGGAGGACTTCACCCAAAGGATTGAAGTTACAGAATACAGGTTTGGCTTTGTGAATAAAGGATGGGTCTAACTTCGGGTGCAGCAGACGCCTTGGTCTAGTAGATCGAGGTTTAAAAACCGTGTCATTCTGATGGGCCAAGGCAGAAGCTGGGCCATCACAATTCCAGGCCTGTTCAGCCCTCTCCCAGTTTAGCCCTCCAAGCATCCTTGTTATTGGATCCTCTGAAGGGCTTGAAAGCTGTGGTTTGGCTTGGACGATGAGCAGAGGGAGTGGAGTTGAGGAGGGTTGAGTCCAAAATAATTGGGCCTGCACCGGAGCCCGAATCAGTCCTATCATGGCCTAGAATCGTGGCCCTGAAAGCATTCTGCGTTATAGAATCTGAGCCATGTTAGGGGGGTTTCCTTCCTCCACGGTGACTTGGGGAGTATTCAATTGGGAGTGACCACCAGTCGGGGGTCAATTTTCTGTCGGCAGTGGTGAAGTTGGATCTATTTCTCCTCATAGTAGGTCTGAAGCCTCTTTGTGGGACCAACATCCACTGGCCATTGCTCGAGCGACTCGGGGTTACCCCGGCTGCCGAAACGGAAGAACGATGTCCTTTGAGAACATGCAATGTGGTCTGACCCTCTTGCCTGATGTGCTCTATTAAAGGAAGCTTACCTTCAATGTAGCAACGGTCAGTGAAATGGCCAATATGGCCACAACGAAAACAGAGAGAATGAAGAGATTCATACATGCAGATATTATGACGAAACATGTCGTCTTCTTTCAAAATGGGCCGGAACAAGAGGGTGCCTAATATCAATCTCCACACAGAACCGTGGAAAGACCACTCTGGTGCACTGAATAGTATGTTCATCAAGCTTAACCGGTCGGCCAATAAGAGCTGACACCTGGAAAAGAAGGTCTGGGCGCCAATACTCCAGTGGGGGACGAGGGAGTCTAAGCCATATAAGCGCTTTGAAGGGTGGGTTGTCATGCTCCAATATCAAGGTCAGAAGAACATGTCAGGCATTGAAGGCAACAGCACTTTGTCCTCTTTAGTGTCTTCCAACCCTTTGAGCCATTTGTAATAGCAGCAACTGGGCACCATCATCTGTGGACGATGCTGATGTTAAGATTCTCCTTTTCACGGCAAGGTGAGAGCCAATACCCTGAGAAACCAAAATCAGATGGCTCAGTGGATAGAGATATAAGACGAGATTTGTAAGTAAGGGATATACTTGAGACATTTGATATCATGAGATATTTGCACAAGTCAAGATAAAGTCTACATGAGTAACACTCTATTACAGCAAATTTCTCAGACAAGATGAATTCTATGTGAGCTAGCTCAATGACAATAGATAAAAGGGAAGCTATCCAAATCCAACATGACAAAAGGCACCCATACAGTTCTTAATTGAAATTCAGAATCAAACCAATAGCATGATAAATCTGTGTTAAGAGCAAGACAAAACGATGTTCTATTATTTACTACATTGCATCCCTGATTATATAATGCATTGCACAAACTAATAGCACACAGGTCTTAATTCAAACAAGAAGTAGACATAAACTATTTAATTAAAATTCAGAATAAAACTAATATCAGAATTCAATTTATAAACACATAATATATATAACAAACGACGTTCCAATCAAATGGTTAAAGCCTTTACATTTGTAAACAATTTAATACGACGAAGAAAACTTCTCAAACAAGTAATAAATACAAGTCATATAACTCCAACAAAGAATAAAATACGTAACAAAAAAAAATTGTTAAACAATAGCAAGCATAACTTAAAAAAAAAAAGGAAAATATACTTAAAAAGAACAACCCAATTTCTTCTTATGCTTCTAAATTTGGAGTCAAAAAAGTAAAAACATTGGGTTCAGAACATTTGAACTCACTGCTGGAGTTATTTATTGAAAATATGACAAACGTAAGTAACCTAATCCAAGAGAAATGCAAATCGTAGCATACTAAGAACATTGGAGAACATACATTAGCCACTTTTTTTCAAACCACTAACACAACTCCTTTCAATTGAAATTGAAACTTCAAGTCACTGTCAAGCAGAAAGTAGGTGAAAATGTAGATGAAGAGCTTCGTCAGAAATTCGAAAGATTCAATTGAAATATTGAAATGAAAACAGTAAAATCATAATTACCACCATGTAAAATAACCCTAAAACAATTAGAGAGGTAAGGAAAGCAAAGAAGACTATAAGAGTGGAAATATTTCTAATGACATATTATCAAAAATTCGTAAATGAGATATAATAATCTTAAAAAAGAGCAAGTTAAAAAAATCATTATTCTTCATTGCTCTGCAGATCAAACCACAAGCCTTCCAACAATTAGAATTAAGACAAGAACTTCCTTGCCTTCCCTCTCTCCCTCAATTTTCTTTTATGCTTTCCCCACTCTCTAGAGTATTGTCGCCAATCACTCATATAACCTTGTCATTGTGGTTTTTTCCCGAATTCTGACAACCTTTCCAAGTCTCTCTACCTTGTAATGATCTTCCAAGTTTCTCTTGACCACATAACAACCTCTCAAGGATTTACACTTCCGCATAAATGAAAAATAAGAGCACATACCAACAATTTCCAGTGATACATAGAAATTCTTGAAGTTGTGTGTTAAAATGTTTTGATGAGGAAGAACAAATCAACATGCAGTCAGTTAATCGAAAGTTCAAGTGGTAAGATGGCATTGGTGTTGCAACTAGTTCACTGCACCTACAAGTACAAATGCCCCAAAGGGCATTGCTCGGTAGTTAACACACTCATTTATAAGCGTCATGGCTGAAGCCACTTTGTCCCATTCTAGTTTTCTGGTCATGGTTCAATCCTGAACCATCTAGCTTGCAACTCATTCTGGCTTTCCAAGAGAGAAATAGAACATACAAATAGAAGAATGATTTTCACCTCTCCAATACAGAAAATTCACACTTAATCTCTTTTGTAAGCGGATACATAAGAGATTCTGGAACCCACTCGTCACAAAGCTCATCGATTTCCTACAAACAAATTCCACACTCTTCAGCTAATGTTTGTTTGAGTTCAAATATACCAAAACCCAGTAACATATATTACACTGGATGATTCGAGAATTAAAATTGGCAAGATTAAGGTAATGTTTTTTTAAGGCAATACTTTATTTTGCAAACGGAAGATGCAACTTCTTTACTACTTTTGACCTATCCATACCACTCAATTGTTCATTTTATTAAAAAAAAAAAAAAAAGAACGTTTTACCTAGGCAATATGAAAAGTTGCCATGGCAAAATCAGATCCCTAAATAAATAGAAAAGTAACATGCACGCAACAGATTGAGGGAGCATCCAGAACTGAGCAAAGACAATAAATCTAATCCATAACTGAGCAGAGACAATAAATCTAAAAACAAGCAAAATGTGAATATTACGACAACATATCAAGTGTTCAGTAACAAGATTATTATACCTGGTATAGTGACAAGCGTACAAACAGGTTGCCTAGAGATAGCATATGTCAAACAAATAACTGACAAGAGCAGTCCCCATTGCATCAAAGATCACCCCTCAATATTTTTCTAATATCTTAAGCTTTCATTATAGTGCATATCTAAATGCAAACATCAAATTTAAAAAAATAAAATAAAATAGATCATAAGTAATAAGCTCCAACTGAACAACACAGTCCAGCCCCACTTGCCATAAACATCAGTTGATTATTTTCATTAATCAGTAACTTTAAAGATGGTGTAAAACCTATTTTCATCAGAGGGAAAAGCACATACACTACCAAAACTATATTTGTCAATTGTATTACTAAGAAGAAGTCATTGATGCTTTTCAGGTTCACTAATTATTGCACAGAGAAGTGCACAAGGCATAATATTTTCCAATATTTTTGAAATTTCACCGAAACAAACATTTGGCAAACTTAAATCTTTTCAGAAAATATTTTCTTTTCCACAGCTGTCCTGTAAAACAAAAAGAACCTTGCAACAAAATGATTCCCATTTATCGGAAGGAATTTCTGCCAGTAAAAACTTATATGGACAAAATTGAACAACTTCATAATAAAGTTAAAATTGTGTGTGTGTGTGTGTGTGTGTGTGTGTGTGTGTATGACAAAGGATTAGTATGTCAAACGTTAAAGAAGACCAAATTTCTGCATCATAAAATAAAATCTATATGTGCATGAGCAATCAAATTTGATCCAAGAGGATGCCGTTTTAATCAAAATAATCTAGAATACATTACATTCGCAAGGAAAAAGAAAATACAAGATAACTCACCAAAGAAAAAAAATTAACATTTCATCATCATAAAATAAAATCTATATGTGCATGAGCAATCAAGTTTGATCATAGAATATGTAAAGCATCACACCACAGAAAGAAGTATCACATATATTGCTAGTTTACAATAAATTAACAATACATCAATATACAATAAATGCCTCAATATCCCGTTTATTGGTCAACCATGCAAATTAAAACCAAGTTACAAACTTATAGGAAGGATCTAAGAAGCGAAAGACTATTTGGTCTTGTATACGAATGGAAACAATTCATTAATAAGAACCAAATTGAATGTCCATCTTGGAAACGCCAACAAGATTTTCATCGTGTCCCTTCAACAAAACCACCACGAGTGAACTCTAATGTTTCAGGAAACCAACAAGCTATCTTAAGCCCACAAATGAAGAAATTTTTAAACACCGCAAATTGCAATGTAACAAAATATCAGCTAGATCTCTGAAACTTATGCCTAGCAAGTTGAGTGGGTAACACAATCGATGCCCCTCCACCAAATCATATTATATTTTAATGTTAGAACCAAAAATAGAGTGTCTCTTATACTAAATCAAATTATATTTCAAATTTTAAATATTAGAATCGGAACAAAGTGTCCCCCAAATCAAATGAAGTCGATCCAGTTGGTTGGAGGACTGTCGTGCCTGGATACAGTACTTGGATACGTGTTGTTTTATGAACAACATTGTTTATGACGTATCGTACGTGGATGATAAATTTATTATACACGTGCACAATGAATATCAAATGCAAGAACTCATACTATAAAAGTATAAGAGCAGCCAAGTCCAGCTAAAATTTAAAATCAAGCACATTTATAAAACCCAACTGCAAAGATGGAAATTCAGGTAAGAGAGTTAGACCGGCATGTAAAATTGGTAGAAATCAATTAATATAGCACGGTAGCTTACTGAGATGCAAGCAAATATTGAAAGAAGATTATGTGAGCAGAGCTACTGTCCAGTTTGCATCAATTTTGTGACTATAAGTAATGAAGTTTCATTGATTGATTATTCTATTTTCCACCCAAAGAGATAGATAGATAGAGAGAGAGAGAGAGAGAGAGAGAGAGAGAAATGCAACAGATATTGCCTTTTTCGTTCATCAATTCCAAGTTCACCAAGGATGAATAACCACCTATGTTAGACTTAAAAAATCATATTAATAAATTAAATGATTGAACATAACAATGAAACCAATTCAGACTATATAATAAAAGAGTGATGCATAAAATCAACCGAAGATTGAAAATCAAATTTAATTTTTTTCTAAATGCCAATGGCAAAGGGTTAAAGATTTAAAAAATAATAGAAGAGAAAATATTGACACAAAAGATAACATGTTAATTGATGTTGTTCTTTGGGTTTAGAAATTTTCGGGCCTTTTGGAAGAAATTCATTTCTAATTATATTTTTATTTCCTCCCCTTTAAGGCTAGCATTGTTTACTTTATAAATATTGATTTTCTACTCTAATATGACCCTGTTTCAACAGCCAATGATAGCTGTTGAGGTAAATCAGAATGCCTTTCACATAATTTAAAAAAAAAAAAAGATGGGAACATAAGATGCCAAAAGTAACAATAAATTCAAAAAGGAATTAAAAAAAATACTATATATACATATAAGAAAATAAAATGTATAAAACGCTAATGTGGAATATAAACAAACCTAACATTAAAGAGGGAGGGAGGGGTGTAAAATATAAAGTTAAGTGAAAATAAATTTACACAAAAAATCTTGAAAATGTATGTAACCCGAAATAGAAAATGAATTAATTCCATAAGAAAACATAATTACAAAGCATAAATAGGGATAATGCCAAAATCATATAAAATTATTATAAATAAGCTTTAATAATGAGAGCAATTGTGAAACGAAGTATAAGAATAAAAAAGAATTTTCAAAAAATGCTAAACATATACAAATATAAGTAACCTTATTTGAATAAAAAAACATTAAAAGTTTCAATGAGCTCTAAAAATTAAGCCAAACACCCCAATGCAAAGATAAAACTAAAAAAATTAAGGGATCACTAACCAAACCACAAAGAAGAAGAAACAGCTAATCAAAAATGAAGTTTTGAGAAAAAAGCAAGAAAAGGTAAGTAAGAGAGCATTCATGAAGTGAGTTTTTTTTCCCCTAACTTCTGCATAACATATATATAATTAATAGATGGGAATCTAAGGAAGTAGTTAATAAGCAACTTTTCTTCTACATTCTGTATGCAAGCAGATATATTTTTCCAACTTTTACATAACATAGACACGGAAACATAACAAATAGGTAAAAATCTAAAAAAAAGGTCCATAGAATAACTTCTATATTATAATTTAAATGCAAAAAGATATGTAAGGAGTGTACTATCACATTCTTCTTTAGTGATGGGGAGAATGGTCTACTAAACTTTACCTGAAATCTGTACAATAAACTCAAAAAGGTAACGAATTTAATCAAAAAAAAAATATGTTCCTGTTGAAGTATAGACACGTCACCCAAAAACCGGCATCCTTTTCTCTTGCACGGACTTTGTATACAAATTCAAAAGCAAAGAACACCACAAAGAAAATTCCAGTTAAATACTTGCACACAATAAATGATTAGAAAGAAGTGTCAGAAACCATCCAATCATTGACATAATGGGACATGAAGCACCAACAGGTCCGAATTAAGTGCAGATGAACAATTTCAATCAGAAATAATTATGATGCCACATAGACTAAAAATTTAACCTTGGAAATGAACACATAGACCAAAGCAGGGGCTTGGTATGATAGCGCTTCCATGGTCTTGTCTGAAAGAACCCAAGCAAGATCACTCACGTACTCAATCTTATCCGACCTTTCTCCAATTGTGCTTGACATATGCCAGAAGAAAGAGTATCCGACCACTGGTGCTAGAGATAAGGATGGACGTCTTTTCTCTCCAAAGAGAGCCGCAATCTAGTAGCCGAATTGTCGATGTTGCTGTTGCAATATATATGCCAGATAAAATTGTTAATTGGAGAGCGAAATGGAAATGCATCAGGCTTCTTTTATTCACTGACAACATCGTGAAAAATATAGCTATAAGACGGACGAGTAATTAAAATAGGTGGCAGGGACACCAAATTAGAAATAGAAGTCGCATAAAATAAGACCATAGAAAATAATTAAAAAAAAATCAATAAAAACATAAACATAACCTTGTTCATTCGTGCTCAAATAGATTAAAATCAATGAACTTCAGATCAAACAACAACAAATAAAACTTAATTTTAAAAGCTGATGATTATTTACTTTGATAGATGTAATCTTCTGCAAAAACTAAGTTAATATTCAAAATCACTCAGAAAGGAAAGAACAGAAATCAAGAATATGAAAACCTCAAAACTACTCATTGAGAAAACATGTTTCGAACCTAAATCGTTTGTGGGAGTCGATTTCAATAACAATCGATCTTTCAAAGCTTAAATGGTAGAACAATAACAACAAAATTGGTATTTAGAATAGGAAATGAGTGAAGAACACACTGATATAAATAAAACAATCAAATAAGTTTCAAATAGAAACAATAGCACGCCAAAACCTTGAAAGAACCTAACTAATTCGAAGAGAAAATCTCAATAAGAGGATAGCAGCAAAGAGTATTAAAAAGGGATGTCAACATCCCATCCCTGGCTGTGAATCAGGCCGCAATAAAGGGTACAACTTGTTGCTACCCATTAGATAACCCTTCTATCACTCATCATAATGCCTCTACTACAAGAACAAACACACTTGCAACCATACCGCACTACATATATGCATGTATTTGTGTATGCGTGATGTGTATGTAAAAGATGAAAATTTTCAACAACGTTTGGAGAAGATGAAGTGACAACAGAGTCTCCATCCTTAATAAACAGATTATCAGATGAAAGAAAAGCCTTAGTCCAAGGAAACCTGTGTCTTAAAAGGAAGGGAAAGGAGAGAGATAGGGTCCATTTGTCTTGCTCAAAGAGAAATAAGCAAGACATTTCTTTGTACATTTTAGAGCATTAGGTTATAGGTTTGGGGAGGAAGCAAGCATGCTTTTAGGGGATATAATCGAGAATTGGAAAATAATGAAATAAAGAAATAGCAACAAACTTTGTACACAAGAACGTAGAGAAGGTTTAAATATCTTGGGATTAGGCGTGTACAAAAACAATCCATCCACTAAAGCAAAAACCGAGAGGTGTGCCAATGGATTATAAACCAATTTAATTTGCAAGAATGTATCATCCTTTGCTCTTGAAATGGAGGCTGCCCTGCAAACAGAAATTTCAAATTGAAACAAAACTACTTCAGTTGGCCAACCATAATATCACCGACTATTACAATCTAATCAAATTATTTATACACCAGATAGGTGCACTATTATACACCAAAAAATCTAACTATTTGGTCGATGATAGGAACTATTGTTCTGATTGTTTGTTTGTAAGATTCTGCACATCATAAAAATTGAAATTAAGTAAAAAAAATTTGTAAAAAAAAATAGAAAAATAAACTTTTTAAATTTGGCTGTATTTTGAACGGTTATGTGCTTACACATCCTACCCCACCCCAACCTCATAGCAGCCTTTTTGCATACAAAATATGTATGCTCAGGAACTTGTTTCAGTTGTGATCAGCCACAACAGTATCTACAATCAAAATCCTCAATTGAACCACCAATCATACGAGAGGAACCACATCATTATATGGATGCTGAGACCTAAATTTGATATTAACGAGTGCAAGAGCTGCAAAAGCCATTGAAGTTCCACAAAACAAAATTGAAACAGGATAGTGGAAAAACATTGTGAAATCCCCAAACCAGTATTTCAATTATAAACCCTTAGAGCGCATCAATTGTTAAAAACTGATAACATCGAGCAAAAGCACAAAGTAAATATAATCTCAACAAAAGCCAATAAAGGATAAATGCAGAAACCCCGGTTTTGTACTTGTTTTTTTCTTCACTTATTTGTAGAAGTACCTAACAATGAATTAGAAATGAGAGAGGGGTGGGGGGAATGAAAAGGAAGAACAGTATGCCCGTTACAATAAAACTAACAACCCAAATGGGTATTTCTTGTCCTAAATTTCCAAAGTATATGCACTTTAAAGAACAAATTAAACAACATAAGAACATAAAACATAAATAAAAAAAGAGACAACAATAAACAAAAACCAAAGCAGATGAAACATAGAAGTGAAACATAAAACAGAAAAGGGAGTTGAAGAAACTTACGGATCGTTAACGTGTTGTATATCAGCCTCCAAGATTTTAAGTAACTCCTGGTAAAATGACCAGGGATTCTGATAATACAACACATCCATCTTCGTTCTCTTTCTGGGCCCTCTTATTCTGGGAAAAAGAAACAACGTGAGAGAGAAACTACTCCAAATAAAACTCAGTCTATGTAATCTTATAGAGTGGGTCTTGGAAACAAAGGGGAATGGGCTTTGCAATTTGGATGGAGATGTAGAAGCAATTGGCCCTTGATTTTAAGAACCTAATCTCTACCTAAGACAACAAAAAATTGACAAAGAAAGTGGTTTCTACATAAATTATTTTTTGGTTATGCATTGCAATGGTTGTGCAAGAAAAGTTGAGAAACACATCTCAAAGATGGAAGGTATGGATGTGGAAACCACGAGCTTGTTTGCAAAAGAAAATAATAAATAGATAAAATGAACTTATATTGATGAAACATTACAGCAATGATCAAAACTCATGCAAGGATCAATATCTTTCCCTACAATGCCCTCAAAAGTCTACAAATACCGAGAGAACCTGCAAGATCATTAACCCAAATGTTCCGCCCATTAACGACTCCAGCAACTAAAAATTTTCCCGAAGGAAATCCACCCTTGAATAACTCAAGGGTCTGTGTTCCATGAACCAAATCAAACCCAAAACCAGTTGCACCCTTCAAAGCAATGAGGATTTTGCATGGCTCAATAGGAATATTAGCAAAATAGGTCTCAACGAGAACATTCAGACCAGATCGAGATGATTCTAGCTCAAAGTAGGCATAAGTGGCTGCTTGCAATTAGTGAGATTGAAGTAGCTTGAAAGGCCTCGTGTTCCAGATCCCATATACATCTTCCAATTAAAGTGCTAGAACATATTTCATTTATTATCCAGTTTATACAGTGCAAAACACTGTTTCAAAAAATGTGGAATGTGCAAGATACACTCACCACCTGGCAAGAAGCAACTTCAATAACAACACCTAAAAGTCTATGATCATTCCATAAAAGCCTCCTCATTCCCTCTATAGGTGCATGGCAACATTGTATTTGCATCCTTGGAATACAGATTCTTGCAATGCAGTTCTGCCAAATGTCAGGATTAGCGATAAAACCTCGAACCATCAGCTTTACAAAGAATTAAACAGAAAAGGATCAATAGTTTGTGGTCTTGTGAATATACCATATCAAACCAAAAAGAAAATAAAATAATGTAAAAAAAAAAAAACAACGCAATTTTTAAAATCTTGTTGCTATTCCCTTGAAAACACTGTTATTTAGAATTGCAAAAAGTGTATTTACCAGCTTTAACCTTTTCAAGAGTTTCAAATAGAATCCATAATGTGTGGGGGTGGGGGAGAGATCCCGAATCAACAAAAAATTCAAAAACAAATGCACAAAACCAATAAGAGGGAGAGAGCCTGAGATTAAAAATATTCCTATTCTCCTCCTTAATTCATATCCAAAACTCTCCTATTGTCAACCAATTTTTACTACTAATTTCTTCAACCCTCATTATTTAGAAAAAAGCAAGAGGCGAGCAAATGAAGAGATGAAAGTAAAAGTAAAACGGTTTTATGATTTAATATTTCCCCCCAAAACCCTGCTCAAACTACCAAAACAAAACCCCATATGACTCTTGAAAAAACCATTTCAGAATAATCGAAATGTGTCTTATGATCAGCTCGCCTTCTTCTCTTTTAAATATAGAAGAGTATTTAGAAACTTTAATGACAATGAAAGATCTAAACCAAAAAAATATATATAAAAAATTAATCTTTTTCTTATGACGCCATCATTTTGCCCCTACTGAAATCAAAACACAAGCTTCCACAAAACATTAAGTCCAGGTCAATTACAATCCACAATAAAAACTTATGCCGATAATCCAAAGACAAATACATTAAAATAATAATAATAATAATAATAATAATTAAATCAGTATAAGAGCTTCAATCAACAAAAGAATGGACAGGAAAAAAAATTGTTGACCAAAAAAGAATTGAACAAAAGCCCTTACCAATGAATCACTTTCTTGAATCTTGAATGCAATAAAAACTATGATAATAACTGCACAAATAGTAGCAATAGCTCATGTGGGTATCTGGTTGAGCTCCTTGAGTGAGAACTTATTCCTCTTGCCGTGATTGAAGTACAAACGAGCTTGAGAAAGCATCTACAGAGAGAAAAACACGTAGAAAAATGAGTGAAAAACACATTGGGAAAAAAAAAAAACCAAACACAATAGAGACACAGATTTAATGCTCTATAAACCCTAGAAATACCAATCAGATCAAAAATGACTGAAATATAAAGAGAAAGAAAACTCTAGGCGAAATTCCGTCCGCCGATTCTGAAATCGCTCTCCATGTTCGACCACGAGTCCCATTGCACACAACTCACGGATCGAAGAAAGAATCCAGACCGGTCGTCATAATGCAGCAAAGGGAAATTATACGCCTACCACCTCTCTCGTTGAAGCCTAGTGAGTAAATGGAACGCAAGCAAGGCAGTCCCATTTTTTGAATTAGGCACAAACAACATCATCAATAGAAAATAAAATAATACGGGGGAAGAACCACTGAAAAACCTTTTTGAAATTATATTTTTTTTGTGGAGATTTTTTCTAATACTATGCTCAAATCAACGACTGGAGAAAAAGAAAGGACAAATTTTGACAAAACTTGAAAATGTAGAAAGGATAAGTTAAGAATTATTAAAATAACTGAGGGACAAATTGGACACAATGAAAATTTAAGAGAATGAAGTTAATATATATATATATATATATATTGAATTTGAATTTAAACATAGTATAAATTAGAATGACAAAATTTACTTATAGGTAATGATTTGGCGAACTCCATTTGTCCACATATATCTCTCCCATGACTATACTTCACATAATAATTTTTAGTGCCAAATATATTTTCTATAGGTCAAAAAAAATTCTAAAATTGTTCAATATTTTTTATAAAATAAATATCTACCTATTTTAAAATGTTTGTTAATTACTCTAATGAAAAAATATGATGAGTTGTATTTGAGAACGTATTAGAGGGTAAGTGATAGAACTCAAACTAAATCAATAGAGTTAAATATGTAATTACATAAAAAGTTATTGAGTAATTTAAAATTTTAGTAAGTTAGCTAATATGTTTGAATTTGACTATGTTGTGATTGGTGGATTGTACTGTAAGAAACTAAGTGCAATACAAACAATTATAACTCTCTTAACTTTTAATGTATAGCTAGGATTTCGTAGGAATTACTAATTTAATCTAGGGCCTGAGAATTTAGATAAGTTCATATTAATTCTGATTGAATAAAGATTCTTAATCTAATGGTTAGGATTTTGTAGAAACTTTACTAATCTAATCTAGGGACTAAGAATTCAGACAAGCAAATACTAATTCTAATTAATAAGGACTCCTAATCTAGCTTGAATCAAAACTAAATATAATGGCATGGTCTAATCGTATGGAGTATTACTTTTTAAACATGTTAAAGAGAAAAGAAGTACAACAGCCGTACAACACTTGGAGAAGCTTGGAGGATTAGAGAGTGAAGAGTTGCAGAATATATGCTTTTGGAGAAGAAGACAATAGTGTTCTACTCAACACTATCAACAATTCGAAGTTAGTATTCAGATAAAACTCTATTTTTGATATGGAATAGATATACATATCATGTTCCGTAAGTATGACATAGCCTAAACACATCCAAGTCTTACTTCTACTATCAAATCATGTGTGATCATGTTCATATGGAATTTATGGGCTTTGATAATCATGTGAAATTAATAAGATGTGGAATTTATGGGCTTTGATAATCGTGCTTCGGTTAACCGAGCACCTAACCGAAAATTATGGGCGGACTTCGATTAACCTTTCGGCCAACCGAAATCCTAACTGAACTTCTCAGGGTTTTGGGCAGGTTTCGGGTTAGTTAACCGAAGGGTTTCGGGCCACCGAAAACCTAACCAAACCTCTGTGTTTTATTTTTATGCTTTATGGTTGAGCAACAAAAGTGATTTAGGTCGACCAAAAGTTCAACCAACAATTTTGGTTGGTAGTTTCGCTAACCGAAAAAGTGCAAAGTGTTCCAATTTTGATGTAATTTTACAAACATATTTGATTGACCTATTTGAGATTGCATGTTAAGTTAGAATCTGAATTTGATACATATTTTACATAAATTGATCATTGAGAGAGTTATGCCTGTGTTTGCCTAACATGTATATTTTTTATATTGATTTCAATTCATCTAAAGCATGTTTTACATACACAATATTGTTTTGCATAGCTAATTGCACAAGACACATTTAGGCCTGTCAACGAGTTGGATTTGGACCGAATCGCAACTGATCCAAGTTCGATCCGATAGTGAAATCCGAATCCGATCCGAAATCCAACGGATTATGAAATAGGTGATCCGAATTTGATCCGATAGTGAAATCGGAATATCCGAATCCGATCCG
>JAUPMG010251470.1:0-21906 GCA_031762675.1 Pachysandra terminalis
CAGCAAGGATGGAGGAATCAGCTTAATTAGGTCCTGAATTTGCTTACTTTACACTGATTTTATTTATTTATTTATTTTCATGCAATGGAGGTACAAAATAAGAGTCAGTAGAGCCGTTATATACATAATGATCCTTCTGATGCCAAAGTCTGGCTATGCATATATATATTTGTCCTTTTTATAATGAAACCTTCAATGAGCAGGAGAAGATGGATGAGTGTCTTTTAGGAGTTCATGTTTACTATTCCTTTTCTTATCTGTTTTTGTTATGTAATATTTTGGTTTGGAACAATTATCTATGTGCCCCAGGTTCTATTTTTTAAATATCTTTTTAACCAGTGTCAGTTTTCGGATGTGTTGCAGATGGAATATGTGGGGTTGAAAACAAAGGAGGTAAACTATTAGATTCAACAGTATTATGCTATATTTTTCTTTCTCTAACCTTCAGTTTGGTGGAATATAAATCTTTCTTTTTATTTTGTAGTTTTAAATCGAATTCTTTAAACATGAATTATCATGGCAAACATATTTGAGTTGTTACTATTATTTAGTCGCATCAAGAGTTTGTTTCCTATACATACTTTTTCTTCTTCTTCTTCACAACATCACTGTTACAAATAAAATACTTGCTTTTCTGGTTTCCTTATCATTTCTTGTGCTAAGCTAGGATTCTTATTCAAGTGGAAACCAAGCATCCATTGTTCTTGGAAATTCTAAAATAAAATGCACATGAAAAGTCTTTCTCTGAAACTTCATTTTGGTGGTATGTAAGCATTTCTTTTTCTTTTTCTTTCATTTTTTTTTCCCTTCAGCTTTTAGTTATATTACACAGATTTGCCAAACCATTGCTCAAATCGTATGTCCATACATATGGATTTAGATTCAGAAAGACTCGCCAGAATCGCCGCAAGGAAAAAGAAATGAAGAAATCCTAACCATGCTAATATTAAGAGAGGGACAAAAGAAATAACCCTAACACAGCTACAAAGAGAGGAAAGAGCACCTTCCTTGTCAACTTTTTCATCTTTGGTACCATCTATGTAAACAGGTTGAGTGGCTGCTAGTCATTTACTTAAGAAAGAAGGCGTTAGATCAAAAGACCTAAATAACCTCCTTTAAATCAAAGGCAGATTTTGTTTCCTCCCTACAAAATCTCCCTTCTAGTAACGCTATTTATGTTTCTCCCTAAGATGTTGAAGATTAATTTCAAATGTTTTATGATATTTTACCACTCATATAAGGTTTCTTTTGTAATTCCATAGAACTAACATACATGAGCAATAAATGGGATGCAATAATCAATAGCTATTCCTAAAAGTTTATCAATGAATTAATTAGTTAATACACATCATAAGTATTGTAATTTATTATCTTTTTCTATGTTTTCATGGTAGAGTATTAAAAAATTGTTAATAAGGGATTATTATTTTGGTCTATAATTCCATTTCAATTATTACCTAATAAAAAATATGTAAATCTAATAGAACAAGAATGCTTTTTAGAATTTGTTTAGTAGGTGCTTTTACTCTTGATATCTTATGTAGGAGGGATAAAAATCTCGTTACAACTCTTTTGAAGGAAGATTTTGAACAAAACTTTAATATTTTGAGTAGAGCTGTGATAAACATACTAGAAGAAACATTTTTGTAATTATAAGTATGGTTCAAGTAGGAAACAAATATTTCCCTAAAATCTAATTGCAAGGATTTCTTTTTATATATAACTTCATGCTCTTTAAAGTTATTAAAATTGCAAATTGAACATCTTTATTTGGCTCAATAATAAAATTGCTTCATATATTAATAATGACCTATAAAGTATAATCAATATGAATTATAAGCAAGGTTTTAAATTTTGATTTCGCCTGTGATTTTGCCAGGGGTTCTGGCGAAATTTCGCCAATGTTTTGCCAAATTTCCCCGAAATGTTGAAATATTGCCATATCGCAAAATAGAAAATATCAAGATTTAAAACCTTGATTATAGGAGAAAGGTATTCTGGTCTGCCTCATCAGGTTTAATTGTCTGGTGAGACTGGGCTTTTCTACTACTTGGCGCTATGTTATCGCCAGTTCAGACCATCTTGACAAGGTAAGCTCTAGATAGGCCACATGGTCACTGTATGAACCCACAAAAACCCTATTATTATATATGTAATAGATTTCTTCAAGTGTAACAGCAGCTGCCAATTTTTTTAATATCTTTAAGTTCTACAGAAGAGTGCCGTTAGATTTAGGAGAGCCCTTTTTTGTAACCATATTTGCACCCTTGATCCTCGTGGTGTATTCTCGTCCTAAGTATAAATCTACTTCAGATAACCAGATTTGCACCCTTGATTCTCATGGTGTATTCTCGTCCAGGTCTTCTTTTGTTTCCTTAAAGGGGATAAGGATCTGCTACTCCCTCCCCCTACTCCCTCATCTGGGACTTGTGGAAACCGCTGGTTTCATCTCGTATTAAAGCTTTTGTTTGGACTTCTATCCTATACAAAATCAATATCAAATATCTCTTACAGAGAAAGGGGAAGTTCTGGGCATCATCACTTCACCACAAGTTTGTATCATGTGCAAAAGGAATAGTGAATCAGTAGATCATATCTTCCTTCGATGTGACATAGGGTAGGGGATCTGGAGCTCTTTCTTTCAGTTGATTGATGTGGCCAACACGCATTTTTTGCATTATTAAGGCAATAGAGTTCTAAGGGATGGGGAAGAGGAGTAAAATGATGTATTCTGCCCTCTTCCATGGTGTGTCGTTGGGCCATTTATTGGGAGAGAAGTAGGAGGATTTTTTAGGAGAGGCAAGGCAGTACACGAGCAATCATTAACTCGAGTATAGCGATGGTCGCATCTTGGTTGGTAGTATTACTGGAGTTTCGATATTTCAGTGTGGCAGATTTTATCAAGAGTTAGGCCACCATGGCCAAGTCTACATTTCGAACAGATCGTGGAGGATATTTTGGACAGCACCAAGTGTTGGAGCTATCAAATTGAGTTTTGATGGCTATTCTGTACGGAATTTGGGACCTTCAGGGCTTCACGGCATCTTCAAAGATCATGGGAGTTAGATTTGATATGCTTACTCCTGGCCACTTGGTGAGGGAGATTCCTTGCGAGTATAGTTGCTTGCTTTAATCGAGATCCCTTTAGTTTGACTTTTTGGAGATAAAGGGTGATTCTTTTTTCCGCAGATTCTTGGATGGCAGATACTCATGAGTACCCATGGAGATTCACACATTTAGTACGTTTGGCTCGATCTTTGGATGATAGGTTGAATATCCCGTTTAGCCACGTGCCAAGATCGACTAATGATTTGGCAATAGATTGGCTATATTAAAGGTGGTATGGATCGGTCTTTTTTAGGGCATACCTAAAGAGGAGATGATTAGAGTTGATTTGCATGTGTACCAGTTTTTAGTATAGTTTGATGTTCTCTATTCTTGTGGTTTTTCAGTTTTAGCTGCTATTTTGTTGGTAGCCTATGTATTATTCTTATTCATTTATATATATATATATATATCGTAGTTATCTATAAAATGACTAAAATATTAATACAAAAAATTCTTCAACATGTAATGAGTCACGTAATTTTATTTTGTTTGTGGGGGGGGAATCCAATACCTCGTTTATGTGTCAGATTCTGACACATCCAAAATTGTCTTTTAGATTTTCAATCAACTTCAAGCATGAATCACCATGGAAAATGTACTTGAATTGTTAGGACTTAAGTCCAGGTGAGCTCAGCCAAGAAGGTTTGTAGAGGTACTCTCCTCACGACGAAACAAGAATAAAGAGAGTGGTTGATGTGCCAGCGGCCATTGCTTGGACTCTTTGGAGGAAAAGAAAGGAAGGAGCTTGAAGTGATCCTAATCATTTGGAAAATGGAAGTTCTATCATACAGATGGCCGCAATTCTTCCTGAGATTAAGGACATTTCATTTGTAGATTTTGAGGCAAATTGTGGGGCTGTTTGTTGATTGTACAGATAAAATACAGGTTGGCGGGTTTTTGATGTAAGCCAGCTTTTTGTATACTTTTTGTGTACAATACGTTTTGGCTTGCTAATTCTGTATTAATTAACATGATAAATTACTTTTATAGATAAAAGAATGTACTTGAATTGTTACTGGATCTGGAGTTTGTTTCCTATGTACTCTTTCCTTTCCCCCGCAATTTGTACAAGTATCTTTGATTTTTTTTTCTTCGAGAAATTAGGATTCATATTCAAATGGAAGTCAAGCATCCCTAGTTCTTTAAAATTTTAAAGCAAGATCCACATAAATGAGCATTACAATGAGCAATCTTACTTTGGGTTTTATTTATATATTTCATTTTAGCTACTCCTTGTATTGAGGTGGCATTGGAAATCCCTTCAAACAGATAATGTAAGTTCATTTTGCTTGCACTAGCAGTACGTTGATAAGCACCATCCATTCCATATTTCCATGTATGATTTTTTTATATTTTTCATAATACCTCATAGATATTTGTCGAACACATATAATCATCAGTTCTGATGGCTTTACAGGTGTATGAGGTAAACTCTAGAGGAGTGGAAATTTTCTCTAAAAGCTGGCTTCCAGAGACCTCTCACATAAGAGCAGTGGTTTGTTATTGTCATGGTTATGGAGACACTTGCACATTTTTCTTTGAAGGCAGGTAGCTTTTGGCAATAGTTAGCAGTGACAAATTTTCACTTTAGATATGTTTGAAGCATTTGGAATTTATGAATTTGAGCACACTATTGACAGGAATTGCTAGGAAGTTAGCTTCATCTGGATATGGCGTTTTTGCAATGGATTACCCTGGTTTTGGTCTTTCAGAAGGTCTTCATGGTTATATTCCAAGTTTTGACAGGCTTGTTGACGATGTCATTGAGCATTTTTCCAAGATCAAAGGTGTGACACCTTTCTTTAATGGAAATTTGCATCTAACCATTTGATCTATTAGTCTCTTGATATCCGTCCTGAGCATGATAACAATTTAATTCTTGACAACCAATGAAAAAAATATCTTTTTTATAAGTAAGGAGGCTTTATTGAATTTGGGAAGCCAGAGATTAAGATTCAATACATACTGAAACCGTTAGTATCCTTGTTCAGTCAGCTTAGATACCGACAATTATCATAGAATACTGGTGCCTGTACACATGAAATGGTAGTTTTGGTTGTAAGAGCAACTGCCAGATATGCTTAAATGAATTCAAAAAGTGCCCAGCCTTCTCGTTTTTGATGCCCAAGAAGTAATTTTAAATGGATACCGTCTTCTCTCCATGGGAATGCAAGTTTACATGGTATCTCCAAATCTTCCAAAATTGTTTTATTCTCTACTCTGTTAGAAGTTAGACACTGATGCAACGTTTTCCAAAGTAGTTCCTATTTATGCATATTTAGAGAGTATGGGGTTGCCTTTCATATTTGTCTCAAAATTAAGCTCAGTAAGGCACTGTATCACTTTAACTTCACAAGTGATGGTTTTAGCTTCCCCATTCTTCATAATAAATAATTCTCCAACCCTGACAAAATCGTTGTATGAACAATAGAAGGTTGAAGTCCATGTATGGTAGTACACTAAGGGCGTGTTTTGCGTTGCTTATTTGGCCGGCAGAAGTGCTTCCTGGGCCTAGAAGCGCTTAATCACACAATTATGGGCATGTTTGGTGTTGCTTCTTTCATCATCATCATCATCATTGTTATCATAATCATATGCCTTATCCCAACTAGTTGGGGTCGACAACAAGAATCCTGTTCCTCCATCCTAATATGTCAAAAACCATATCTTCAATCAAATTATATGTATGCAAATCATTTTTGGTTGATTCCACCAAGTTCTTTTGGGTCTTTCACTTCCCCTCTTAGAACCTTCAATGATTTCTCTCTCACAGTCTTTGCTTTACAAGCCTAAACCATCTTAACCTACTTTGCTCTATCTTATCTCCTCATTGATCCACATCTAACAACTTCGAATATGTTCATTCCTCACCTTATCTTTCCTAGCCTTCCAACACATCCATCTCAACATTCTCATTTTAGCAACGTCCAGTCTATACATATGTTACTTCATTGTTGCCTAACATTCCGATCCATACGTCATAGCAGGCCTAATGACTGTGCTATAAAATTTTCCTTTTAATTTGAGTGAAACACATTGATCACATCAGACTCTAGAAGCACTTCTCCACCGAAGCCATCCAACTCTAATTCTATGAGCAACATCCTCATCTATTATTTCCCTCTTTATGGATATTTGATCCTAGATAAAGAAATTGATTGCTTTTAGGAATTGTTTGATTTTCAATTCTTACTGTAGCTTCACCTCTACTATAATTTGTGCTAATGTTACATTCCATGTACTCGTTCTTTGTTCGGCTTACTTTAAAACCTTTTGATTCCAAGGTCTCCCTTCATAACTCTAATTTCTCATTTACTCCCTCTCTAGTTTGGTCTATTAAAACTACATCATTTCCAAAAAGCATACACCAAGGCATCTCATCTTGAATACGACTAGTTAATTAATCTATAATTAAAGCAAAAAAGATAGGGACTCATAGCTGAGCCTTGATGTAAACCTATCTTTATTGGGAACTTATTTGTCTCTTTGCCTATAGCTCTCACCCTAGTTACCGCTTCCTCGTACAGGTCTTTAATAACCTCGATATATCTGATTGGTACCCTTTTCTTGCTGAAAGCCCACCAAATTAATTCTCCAAGGACTCTATCATTTGCTAGATCAATAAAAACTATGTGAAGATCTCTCCTCTTCTATCTAAACTTCTCCATTAATTGTCCAAGTAAGAAGTTAGCTTCAATGGTAGACCTCCCTGGCATATAGCCAAATCGATTTTTAGACACCTAGGTTATTCTTCTTAACCTTTGTTCCATCACTCTTTCCCATAATTTCATGGTATGACTCATAAGCTTAATTCTACGATAATTGGTACAATTCTGAATGTCTCCTTTATTCTTATAGGTGCTATTGTGCTATTCCTCTAAGCATTTAGCATTTTTCTAGTCCTTAAAATTCCTTTAAATAATTTGGTCAACCACAGTATACCGATCTCTCTCATGTAGGGCTGTAAACGAACCAAGCCGAGTCTAATTTTGCCTAGCTCGGCTTAGGCTCGTTAAAAAATTTTAGGCTCCGAGTCGAGCCAAGCTTTGCCTAGCTTGGCTCAGGCTCGTAAAAAAACTTAGATACAAGTGCATTAATATTATAGTTGATAATTACTATTATATGTAATATAATATGTTAACATCGTGTGTTTAATATTAATACATGATATAAGATAGGAATATGTACATATAATCTCATATACAAACCAAGCCGAGCTTTAACCGAACCGAGCCTACCCAAGCTCGGCTCATTGACAACCCTATTCCCATGCACTTCCACACTTCAATTGGAATACCATCGGGTCCTAAGGCCTTTCTTATTTTCATATTGGCTAATGCTCACTTCACTTTTGAGACCTTCATTCTACGAACATAGCAATGCCTCTCTAATAACCGTATTCTCACCTGACACACACCTTCTTTGGGTCCTAGAAATGATTCTTGGACTTGGAACCGCTTTAGCCATACGCTTTAAGGTCTTGTTTGGCATTGCTATCAGAAAGGAGAAGTACTTCTTTCGTAGTTGATTCTTACGAAGTACTTTGTAATAATTGCTTTAGACAAAAAAAACACAGTGTTTGGTAGATGCTTATTTAAGAAGTGCTTTTAGGTCAAGAAGATAAGAAGCAACAAAATGGGTATTATAAAATAGCATGGGGATAAAATAGTCTCAAATCTCAATAAAGTTTCACTTTAAGTAACCAAACCGAGTCCCGCAAAACTTTGGAGAGGCGAGGAATCGATTGCTTCAATGGAATCAACATTCTGGTGAAGCATTTCTTTTGACTTTGCTTCTCCTAAGTATTTACTGAATGCTTAATGTATGTTACTAAAGGTGCTGCTGGGACCAGGAATCACTTATATGACCTAGAGAACAAGTCTAAACACACCCCAAACATTTGGTAAATACTTTTGATAAGCAATTCCAAATGAAGTGCTTCATCAAAACGATGATTACATTGAAGTAGTCAACCCTGCTTCCCCAAATTGCTTTTGCACAAATCAGTTTGACCACTTATATGACATTATTGTTGAGACTGTTTTATCCTTGTGCTATTTATAATACCCATTTTGTCACTTCTTATCTTTTTGACCTAAATGAACTTCTTAAATAGGCATTTGCTAAACGTTATATTTTCATTTGAAGCATCTTTAAAAAGTGCTCAAAAGAATCATTTCCTAGGGAAGTGCTTATTTTTCTAGGAAGCAATGCCGAACAAAGCCTAAGCATTTGGTAAACACTAGCGAAAAGCAATTTGAAATAAGTGCTTTATTGGAATGTTGATTCCACTGAAGCAATCGATTCCCCGCTTCCTCAAATTACTTTTTTCGGAGTCAGTTTGGTCACTAAAGTGACATTGTTGTTGAGACTATTTCATGCTATTTTGTAATACCCATTTTGCCTCTTCTTGACCTAAAAGCACTTCTTAAATGGGAATTTAGTAAACCCTTTGTTTTTATTTGAGCAGTTTTTACAAAGCACTTCATAAGAATCAATTCTTGAGGTATTTCTTCCTTTTAGGAAGCAATGTCAAGCACGGCCTTAAAATGATAATAGATTAATCTCATTGGAAGATTGTTGTATCTGAGAATTCTATCATCTTATCCTCTAGAGAGCCCACCTAATGCTAACATGCACGTTTCTGATCACTTGTTCAGTCCTACATTCCATTCCAGAGCATGGTTGGGAATTTGGAAGGTATTACAGGATATAACTTTCAAAGAAGTGGTGATGCTGAATATGTGTGCAATATGCATGCGTGTGTGTGTATCTATATATATGCATGCTTTTAAACTGATATATTTATAAAGAGGAAGCAGAGAGAGAGAGAGAGAGTGTAGAAAGTTGGAACGATTGGCTAGTACCAGTTCATACTGTTGGTTGGGTATCAGACCCTGTTTTGATGTTTGGAGGAGGATATTGGGCAATAAAGAAGCATCATATTCATAGACTGAATGTTGCTTAGAAGGGGTTGGTGGGGGGTGGTTTGGACGTGCGGGCTCTGCATGGGAACAATATATCCGTAGGAGAACATAGGGCACCAAGGCAAACACAGAAATACACTCCTGAGATTCGATCACTTGACCTCCCGCTCTGATACCATGTTAAACATCAATTACTCTAAAAGCTCGAGCTGTTAGAGAAGGGC
This sequence comes from Pachysandra terminalis, assembly GCA_031762675.1. NCBI lineage: Eukaryota > Viridiplantae > Streptophyta > Magnoliopsida > Buxales > Buxaceae > Pachysandra > Pachysandra terminalis. The sequence goes on from JAUPMG010251470.1 coordinate 9,260, forward strand.
ACAACAATGTATATCAAATGGTTCAATAATTTCCAATAGGATATAAAATAAAGGAAAGTAGGTTAAAGATTGTTTGGGTATGTAAAACGGAGAACTAGGGAGATACCTGTGAGAAGGTGGGAAAGAGTGCATTCATGTTGATAACCTCCAACTAGTTGAGAAGTATGTGGTGTGTGTGTGTATTTATACCCACCACACATATATACAGATACATATCTCAATGTTCGTGGAAGATGGGCCTCTTCAACTGAAAATACCTTGAAAGAACGAAGCTGTCCAATACGCCCTTGAAAGGATGATCACCGTCTCTCTTTTGGGTGAGTCGGGTCTTTCATGAGACTACAATCCAAGTAGTCCTTTCAAATTTATTGATGATTGCATCAAAATAATCGTAAGGCATAAATTTACCATCTAACCAATGTTCCATTTGATTTAGATCATGATTTGTGATAAGATTAACAATTTTTTTTAAAGAAAATTAAGATAAATGACCTTTTTAATTATCATAAATTATCTATTCGATGATCCCAATCAATCAACTATCATTAGTTTGTTTGTATGAAAATCACAAATTAATTTTCTAAAAATTACTTATAGTTTTCATGATAATTTCGGTTAAATCTGAAATTGCAGTTCTGGGGAGCACCAATTATCTTCAAGGAGTTACAATATGCCTCTAAGCCTTGAATATGTTAATTAAGAAAATGACGATGAGTTTTGAGAACATTAATTCTGTGATTTTTGGACCAAAAATAGTCATGTCTTTCTTACAGGATGTCAAAACAGCATAATTGAAAGGTCCCTTTTGTTATCCAAAATCATAACTATAATTATACCACGAAGGCACTTTCTTAGACTATCCAATGCATGCATCTGGTTAAACTATAATTGGAAGATCTATATAGAAGTCATTCTTCAACTTGTACATATATACATCTATTTTCCTTCAATTTGCTACCAAAATCTTGCGTTTGCACTCATTTCAGTGATTTGGATGACAGAAAACCCTGATTACCGAAGCATTCCAAGTTTCCTGTTTGGACAGTCTTTGGGTGGAGCAGTTGCACTGAAGGTGCATCTCAAACAACCTACAGCATGGGATGGTGCCATTCTTCTTGCACCTATGTGCAAAGTAGTCTTCTGAACTGGATTTTTTTTCTCTAGACTCTCTTTTTGATCTGTACATTTACTTAAACAAAATCTTTATGAATAGATTGCAGAGGATATGGTTCCACCTTGGGTTGTGAAGCAGATTCTCATTGGCATAGCTAAGTTTCTTCCCAAAGAGAAGTTAGTTCCGCAAAAGGATATAGCAGAGATGGGATTCAGAGATTTGAAAAAAAGGGAGCTGGTTGGTCTCTTTACTTGTTACAACATCTTTTTATATTTTATTTTTTGATGAATAATGAAATTTCATTCAGGAGGAAATAGTTGTGAATGCAGTTAAGTACGTTCCTCAAATTGAGTCACCTAGACAGTGAAAAAGCAAAAAATACAAGGAAAATGAAAAAGACAGATATAACACATAAAAGTAACATATCGAATGACAGCATGTCTTATGACCTTAGATCTCTTACCTTTTTGAAGCATCTCCACTGCCGGTAACCCATGAACCATGACATTACTTCTAGCACCCTTCTTAGCAGACCTGTTGATGTTGCCATTGGCAGATTTTGTTATATGACGGAATGAGGTATTCAAATCAACAGTCAAAGGTCTTACCACTCTAACCCAATGTCTAAAACTTTAAGGACACTGCTCCCTCCCAAGCATCCAAGAAATGACACTCACGGAATCCCCCTACACCTCTATGCTATGGAAACCCATGGATGTCACCTCTCTAAGACCAGTCAAAAGAGCCCACAATTCTGCCCACATTAGATTCCCCTCCCCATTTAATGTTTTCATTTTATTTTCAGGGGCATAGGATTCTGTGCCATGCATATGGCTTCTGCCTGTGCTAGGCTGCATATCACTGCGTTTCACCTTATCTAATTTATAAATTTGGTAGTCATTATGTGAAAATATGGTTATAATGTTTTTCTTGCTGGTGAATTCAGACACCCTATAATTTTATCGCGTACAAGGATAAACCACGCTTGGGGACTGCCCTAGAAATGCTCAAAACCACCCAAGAGATAGAACATCGGTTGGAAGAGGTATGACAATTACCTGCTTTTAATTGGATAATTGTATGAAATATTGATCATTGGAAATGCCTATTCTACAGATTATTTGTCATAGTTTGACTCTGTATTTGGTAGAAATAAACAGAACAATAAGTCTCTGTCACCTATTAGGATAAAAATTATTTAAAAAAAAAAAAAAAAGACAAGAAGTCTAATGTTCTCTTTAAGTCCTAAGCATAAGATAATATGGAACTATTGTTTGAGCAACAGACAGAAATTCACTTTAGATGATTTCCCAAGTTGTAGTGGAATGGTGATTCTACATTATTCTCAGTACATTGAAATGCTAGGTGCTCGTTTATTAGATTCTGTTTCAGAGAATTGCAGAAGAGGAGGGTAAATGAGTTTGAATCAGCTTTGGTGAGAATCAATTTCAATGTTTTGAGCTTTTGCGAATGCTTTGAGGTTTATTAGCCATTAGCCACTTGAAAGCTTTTCTTGGAAGCAATTGAGATCATACACATAGCACCAATTAGCATGTCAGATTTAAACAACATTTTTTTTTTATCTCTGAGGTGTTTAAGTCGGTAGGGTTATGCAATCTATTAGTATATGATATTTCTAGACTTTTGTCTAAAGAGAAATTTTAATCTTTCTTTTGCGGACTGCATTCATCAAGCATAAGCAGATCTAAGCAGGACTTTTGAGTTTAGAACAATTATTTACGAAAGTGGATGTGGTACACTTGGCCTTTGTGTGATTGGAGATGGAGAATCAATTATCCAAGCACGATTAGAAGTGAGAGAATTGATGGCAATAGCAAATATACTTGACGGAGCTGAAGCAGTTGCCTGGAAAGGAGGGAAACCATCTCTTAATGTGATTGTGAATATCAAGGTTTAAAATACCAGAACCGGACGCCGGACCGATTCCATTTGATTCCGGTCCGGACTGGTACCGGCCGGTCTGGATCTGGTACAGGAAACAAAAAAAAATTTAAAATTTCAGACCGGTGGGATCGGCTGGACCGGTCGCCAAACTACCAGACCGGAGGGACCGGTCGTCGGACCGCCGGAACCAGTCACGGACCGTTGGTCCATAACCCGGCGATACAAGTCTTTGTATCGTGGGTTGGAACCGGACCGCTATAGTCTAGTCCCGGTCCGGACCGGCCGGTACGGACCAGTATCGCCCGATCCGTGAAACCATGGTGAATATCACTCTCAAGAATGCTATGGTGCCTTGAAGTAGTCGGATTTTAGCAGTGGTTTGCTCATGTGTGGTCCAACTTTAGTCCCAAAGAGCTTGAAGTTGGTAGTGCTTTTGCTCTTGGCGTGCAATTTTGTGCTTTGGAAGAGGAATCCCTTGTAATCCATGCTCTTTGATTTCAGAGTTTGCGCATTCTGAGTTGGTAACACTTTCTCAGTCGGCAACATTTGACAGAAATAATTGGTGAGAAAAAGCATTTCGATGATCCAATATAAGTGCAATAGATGTATGGTTCTTGAACCAGCTGCTTACTGGTCTCTATCACTTACTGGCCCTGGAAGGAAGGGGGAGGGGGATGATGGTTCTGGGTGATAGAAGCGAAAGAGGAAGAGGGATTGTTTGAAGGGGAAAGATGATGGGATCAGGACAATGAGGAAGAGGGAGAATGGTAAAGGATGGACAAGGGTCAACAGAAGGAAGCAAAGAGGAGGAACATGAAGGTGCCATTTAGTTTAAGGTTGCGGATATTCTGTTCTGGTCCTTAGATGGTCTTGTTTGGAACAAGCTTTTTAGGTAAGATCTTGATAGGCTGATTTGGAGTACCTTGCTTCTTGGTTGGACCTATTAAGAATGTTTTGATCGATCCCCATTCTTTGGATTCAAGGATTTGGAAACCAGACTTTAAAGGTGTTTTTTCCACTAGATCCTTCGTTAGTATCCTTACATGACCATAGGTTGGTCCCCCTTGCATCCGTTCATGTCCATCACATGTGGAAGCCACTGGTATCCCTTAAGAATCAAAGCTTTTGTGGACCTCAATTCTATATAGGATTAATATTTGCGATATCCTCCAAAAAGATGGAAACATTTAGCTCTTTCATCCCAAGTGTGCATTGTGTGTCTCAGACGGGGAAAGCCAGTGGACCATTTGTTTCTGTATTGTATGGTGGCACGTGATGTTCATGTTTCTTTGATTGATTGGTATGGATTTGGTACTTCCATCGAGTATATGTATGTTGTTGAGCCAGTGGAGATTGCTGGGCTGGGAGTCGGAGGCAAGATGATGTATAGGTCCCTGTTTTCATGCTATACTATTGGCATTATGGCGGAGAGGAAATATATATCTTTTCTTTTCTCCTAAAACCTAAGGTTCCAAACACGGCCTTAGGGAAAGGAAAGAGAAGTAGTATTTTAAAAAAGAAGGATACTACAACTTAGTTTCCTTATCCTTCTTGGCATCCTGCTCAGCCATGCAAGGAAAATCACTAGGGATATTTTTAGGGTACAAGAGAACCTCGGTTACAAAATATAAGAATTTAGACAACCAGTCCACCGCTAGGTAGCTTATCAACGGGCAAAATAAAAATCTGCATGCGCAAACTCATCAATGAGAGGTTGAGAGAGATTTTTTTGCAGTTATTTCCTAGATTATTAGCTCCTGCCCATACTCTTGGAAGTTTACATATATTGTTAGATTAGCAGAAATATTGAGTGAATAGGTTGAATTTCTTAGTCTAATGGTCCTAGATCAGCTAATGAGTATGCAGATATGTTGTCCAAGAGGAGTGGAAATGCTGCAAGAGATTAAGGATTGACCTTCCTTTTTCCTTGGTTTATGTATTCGGGTAGTGCTGTATTTTTTTTTCCCTTTCTGTTCAAAGGCAAATTCTACTGCTCTCACTCTTGGGTTGGTGATCCCACCTCTTTTGATACTAGTGCATTCCCTTTCCATCTAAAAAATTCACTGTTCAAAAAAAAAAAAAAAATTCCATTACACACCCAATGCCTTGCAAAACACACACGATTTTCTCTTGGCCAATCCATACTCCAATTAATTTAACCAACTAAACTCTTTGGGTTAGAGATTACAATAAGCATTCACACAAATGGAGATATGGTCTGGTGGCTCACAATACCTAAATGCAGACCAGATGGAAGAAGCTCCAAAATCTACGGGTTTGATAAAAATCAGGAATCTTGGACTGGCATTTGACAACACCCTTGTAGTATCATTACAAGTAACCCCAAGAAGCTCATGCACTGGTAAGAATTCATTTTGGAAGAAATGCTTGTTTGTCGCCATCCAAATGTGGTAAACATTAGCAACAAGGCAGATTTTTGGACAATAGAAGCAACACTGTTTCCCTTGATACGAGCCACACAATTTAACCTATCTCGGCCTTCTGTAAGCTAGAAGAATGTGCTGCAAAGTTGGAACAAGCTAGGACAGCACCACACGTCTTATATGTATTTACATGTAAAGCAGAAAACACATTGCAACTTAGCAATGATATTCTATTTCAACTGTGCATGCTTAAACGATTTTCAACATTTCTGTGATGCTTTGATACCTGCAACATGGCCTTTGTGTGTGTCCAAATGTTCAGCTGTCCAGTCTGGTACAGGTTTTAATCATCAGTTACCCATTAAAAATTCCATAAATCAGCCTATATTTGCACATGCTAGCCAGAAATATCTTAGATGCTAGCTATTTGGCAACTGAAAAATTGTTGTGATACTTTTATAGGTTTCTTTGCCGTTGCTAATCCTGCATGGTGAGGCTGACGTTGTAACTGATCCCTCGGTGAGCAAGGCTTTGTATGAAAAAGCTAGCAGTAGCAACAAGAAGCTATTCCTTTACAAAGATGCTTATCACTCTCTTCTTGAAGGAGAGCCGGATGAGACGATATTTAAAGCCCTCGATGATATCATATCATGGCTAGATGACCAGCGTAAGTAGTACTTAACCATTTGTTTTGCTTTCATTCCAGGCTGTATTATATTATACTATTCCCAAGGGCTTTCGTCTATTTTATATAAAATTGGGTCACTGTTTAAAGAGCATTTTCCATTGAAATGATGGATTCAATCTGGCTATAGAACTAGATATGAATTCAACTGCTACTTGTAAAGGAATCAGATTGGAGGATACGTTCTGAATTTAACTGATTCATTTAGTGAAGAGTTCATATCCATAACAATCAGGCTTGCTGAACTCAACATAAAGATTTAAACTATGAGACAAGAATATCAAGAATCAACCGAGAATATAATCGACATTATTTTCAAAAGAAAGCAATGGCTTTTTACAGCAGCAGAAGTCTTCTAATAGAAAAATAAGGGAATTGCAGCCAACAAATAGCTCCTTTCAAGGCATGGGCCCAGCTTACCTGCTTAAATCAGTATTACAGAGCTAGGGAGAGAGTGATTCAAAACGCTCCATCTCGCCTGAGTTGAATCCATTAGCCTCATTAGCCATTTGGATCTCTTCTTTGGTCATCGGTTGTTTTTCACACAATGAAGCAAAAGGAGGATCTAAAAGCTCAAAGCATTTTGAATCATCACCGGAGGGGGAAAAAAAAAGGTAGAGAGAGAGAGAGAGAGAGAGAGAGATCTGGGGAATGTAAACACTTATATTGCCACAAATTTGAGTTTCGAGAAGATCAATTGTCCATGCTGATCAAAGCCGAGCATATGAACCCAGTAGCCAACCTGCTTCAGGAAACTCATGCTGGCTTGGATTGAAATTCTTTCTGCCAAAAGAAAAAATGAAAGTTTCATAAATGGAAGTAACAAAAAGGATTAAAGCCCAGGAAGCCTAGATGATGGGCTTTGACCAGTGAAAAAAAATTAAGGGTAAAGCTGATGCTTCCTTGCAAAATTTAGCAATACGACGGATTCACACATTTGATATAAAGCATCTAAAGAACAAGATGAACAAAATGTCTTATCCCAACTAGTTGGGGTGGGTAACACGAATCCAATCCCGTTTGTACCAACCTATCAAAAACCATTTCAGTTAGATTATGTAAAAAAAACATCTCAAAATAAAGCAAGTAAATGTCCTATTGAGTAAAGATTTGCTGTGACTAGCAGTAGCCTGAGCATTGATAGAACTTGAAGTTTTACTTCAGATGTTTCTCAAATACTAGAGGACTTAATTTTTGATAATCAACAGTAAATCTTATTAGATTATAGGTAAGAATACACAGGACCTAATTCCTAACAACCTGAAAATGGGAGGAGGTGGCAAAGTAAGAAGCCTTTGAGCTGCAATGATGAGCTGTCACTACATATTCTGCAAAATCATTACCTGTCTAATTAGAGAACCTTGCCGATCTCAGAAGACTTGATAATTCTCCCTCCACAATGATTGCTTCATAAAAATAGCTTTCCCTTGTTAATGATGAAAAGAGACACTTCTCGCTATGAATTTTAACTAACTGGATCTGAGCATATAAGTACATATACACTACTACTACTTCTGAACAACCCAATTTCCCTAAAATTAGGAACCATTGAAATTGCGCTTAATAGGATCTTCAAAATGGGGGCATCATTGTGGGATTAAAACTCTAAAGAGATGATGATGGGGTTATCAATATAAGGTAGGACACCTGACACCCTTGAACCCCTTGTCTGACATGATCCATGTAATAGACTAACAGTCATAAATAATTATTTCCTTCAATCTTGCTCCAGAGAGTGCCTTCATTCAGTTTGCAAGCATCCCATTGGCATAAGTTCTCGCTAATAACAAGATACCCAATCACATTCAAGTATTAAGGAAGTGGAGCCACGTCATTTTGATTACCATCCAATGGAGAAAAAGGTTACTGGCTGATACACCTTCCATTCAACATATCATGCAAATACAAGGGGGAAGAATCAGCTCCACTTGGAATCTTAAGCATGGGATACACACTCGAAATCTTAAACACATACATGTAGCATGGGTGAATTTAGAGAGAGCGGTCTTACCTCCTAAGGAAATGTAATTTTACAGCCACACTGCCAGGCGCCAGCCACTTTCAACATTTTTCCACAACAAGGTCCTGAAATTCTATTGCCTTAGAATTGGCCCCAAGTACTTAACAGGCCAATTTTTTAATTTTTTTTTTTTGGTATTTAACAGTCCACTTTTCATTTGAGCATTCCATTAAGGTAGTGAAAGCGAAGGCTCTCTCATCTTTCAAACTGATACCTATAATGTTACATCTGGCTAACTCTATTTTGAGTCCTGAGATCCATCCAAAATATTTATAGATTCCTTTTAGTTTTGTCAATGCTTCCAAATAGAAAATTGCATAATCAGCAAATTGCAAATGAGACACTCCCAACATATTTCCACCTACATGGCTACCTAGGAATCCCCCAACCAAATTAGTACTCTTCACCTTTTGGATCAACCTTATGAGTCATGAAAACATCCCCAACCCCAACAATAGTGGAAAGGAATAGAAACAAGGAATCACCATGCCTTAGACCCCTAAAGGAAGAAATGTGGTCCTTCAAGACAACATAGACAATGATAGCGAAATAAGCATTATGTACAGAAGAGAGGATCCATTCTCTCCACTTCAATTTGAAACCATTTTTTCTAACATAAATTCGAGAACAGATCAGTCCACCTGATCATATGATTTTTTCCAAATCAATTTTGACCATTATTCCTCTCTCTTCTTTCCTCCCCTCCCATACAACCATTAGCTACAAGAACAACATCAAGGATTTGTCCATCCTTCACAAAGGCCATTTGATTATGAGTAGTAATTACCTATAGGACTTCCATCGATCTTCTTGAAAGCATTTTGGAGATGATCTTGTAGGGGCTTGTGATAAGGCTAGTAGGTTTAAAATCTTCAGAGCTTACCTTTCCTCAAATTACAATTAAAAAAGTAGTATTTATAGGCATAATATAGAATTTTAAAACCTTAGAAAAAAGCAATTTTCATAACTACATTATAATACATATATAATGCACACACATGCACATTATATATATAAACCCAAGCTGCTCTTGCTCTTAGAACAAGGTGTACAAGAATGATTCTACTACTCTAGTCTCTTTAGCCAAGTACGCCAACCTCCACTAAACGTCTCTAGGCTAGCTTAGCCAGCTGATGACTACAATTAAATCCCCATTCACCCGTATTCTAAGCAATAAAAAGGGAAATATCAAGACTAAAAAAAATGAAAGAAGCTTGATACCGAGTGATTCCTCAACACTGACAAGTCCAAAGAAGGCATACAATATGTGGCCCAATCTCTAAATACTCTATGTATGCCACACAACCCAAGTTGTCAAGTATCTGAGAGGCCAAATCTATACTTTAAAGAACTTAAAAGAGTGACCAATAACGATGAATTTATTAGAAAGAGAGAAGAAATGGTTCCCCAAGGAGGGGAAACCAAAGAAAAAAAGTACAATAGCAAACATAGGAGAGAACAAAAACAAAAACAAAACAACAGTCAACCAGTGTCACTCTCCCCATGGGCGAAAAGCAGAAATCTGGTTTACATTTGGATCACAGTTTCCCAGCATCTAATAAGATCACTCCAACTGATTGCTTTGAACTCCGGCAGAACACTAACCCATGAAGCAGCTAAACTCAAGATGGCTTCAATGATTGCCCCCAAGCTTCTTCTCTTATCTTCAAAAATTCTCATGTTCCTCTCCCCTCAGATATTCCCCAAGATGGCGAAATACAGTCCTATACAAAATTTATCTTCTTTTCCCAAGTGAAGGAAAGGCCCACTGATCAAGCATGTCCAAAACCCAGTATGTTTCTACCCAATCAACACCCACTAATTTGATAAAAAAATTGCCAAATCTGTCTTGCCCACCAGCACCCGATACTAGTTAGAAGGCAAACAAAATCGGACCTTCTGCATCTCTAAATACTATGCCAAACAGCCCCGCTTCCTAAATATTTGAAAGGCCAGCTCTCCACTTTCCTTCAAGACCCAATACTAGTTACTTTTCAATTTCAAATTTGATGTGCATTTGCTTCCAAGAAAATATAGCATCATTTGTGAAGCTTAAATAGGGCATGCTCATACTCCAATAGTTTAGTTGCTAGCTTCAACCCTTTCACTAATAGGACTCCTCGGACATCCTAATGAACCAACTTTAAACATCTAACGACACTGGTGGATAAGAATGGTAAAAGATATCTCTTTGTAGAAAACATTATTTGCTCAATAAAGATATCTCTTTATTGATGCCATTGCAAGGGTCAAAAAGTGGGTACCATTCATCCGTCTTCATCACAACTTAGCCTTTCTTTTCATGGACCATGGAATTCCCATTCAGTTTGATCATAAGCTTTCTCCAAATCCAATTTACATGCTAATCCAGTTTCACCACTTTTCTATTCTTCCGCAACATCATTTGCTACAAGGATATCTATTAGGATTTTTCATGATGATTTCTGGAGTATGGACATACCTACACATTGGGGACTACTCATCCCGGCATCTTTTCTCTATAATTGAACCTTTGTTACTTATTAGAAAATCCTTTAGAAGATGCAAAATAGTCAAACAAGAGAGCAAAGACAGTGTTAAACCAACTTGGAAAAATCTCCAGCCAACCCCTACCAAGGTGAAGTAAATTTCATCTATTGGTCTCTTCTCAGCTTTGGGCCAGCATGTATTGGAAGATTATATATACAGTGATGGTACTCTTAGGGTCACAGGTGTGGCAACTTTCATTGACAGGCTCAGGACTTAATATTAATTAACGTTTTAAAAATATTTCTTAGGTAAAAAATTATAATTTAAGGATTACCTTAAAAATGTCATCCTGCCACTAAAGTAAGTAGTGCCATAAAAATTGCTTCAACTCTCCGTACTTGAAGGATGGTCATAGTTCACAAAGCTTTAAATTTCTGACTCTTCACCCTCCCAATCAGGTTCCTCATCCTCATTTCCATCAAAATCCCTGGAGGTACCTTCATCTTCACTCTGCACATAGAAAAAGGAATACAGAAAGCCACAACTTTATTTTTAACTCTTCGAAGCTTAGGCAAGATCAGGCAGAGAAAGAAAGAAAAAAATACTCACCAGTTTGAACTCTGAGACATGGTCAAGTTGATTCTGATCCTCTGAATTCCAGGTATTTTCATCCTCCACATATTTGGAATCACCCTATGGATAATTTGCAAGGAGATTTTTCAGTTACTCATTTGTAATCCATTGGCCAAAAACTAATATAGGTCGATATAATATTCCCTACAAACTTTTGATCAAGATAAATGATAGTAAAACCAAAATTCATTACATGTGCATAAAAGTTTTACTTAAATTGATAAATCTACTTATTTTTAGAACTTGGTTTTGCTCATGTCTTGAATCTCTTGATATTAGCAATTTTAGATATGGAATGTCTCAGGACACCCATATTCCACCACAATGTATATATCTGTAATCTGTTTAGCAAGAATTATATCAACATGTGCATCTAAGTATATATATTTTGAGGCTAAAAAACCTGTATTTATTGTGTCCACATCAATCACTTGGGTGTGAGGCGAGGCATTTTATTTTACCAATGCATGAGGGATGTGCCATAAGGCATGAGGTGTAAGCCTCAAAAGCAGGAATGATATATTGAACAATAAATTCATAAATGTAAGATACAACAACATATGTAAGTAAAATTTAAAAAATAGAGAAAATTGTGATTATTAAACTTCACCATACAAAAATCTAGGAATAATATTCACACTGTAAGTTTCAAGACTTCAACTATCAAATGAAATGTGTGCATTGGATTCATAAATCATGTGAATTAAGGAAAACAAAAAGGATAAAATTATTTGAGGCAAGAAACTGCTACATTAGGCTTAGCCTTGTTTATATATTCAAGAACAAAGTTTATCATCGGTTCATACTATGAATATAGACACCCCTATTTAATTAATGTATGAGGCACAAGTTTCAAGGCATGAGGCATGAGGCAAAAGCTTCATGTGAGACTCACACGTGAAGACATAAGCATCATGGGATTTGCATCTCTAAGATTAAGCCTCAAGGCGTTTTTCTTGAGACCTTCCTTGAGGCACACATTGTGGTATCAGCCTCATATGCCTTTTAAAACATCGGTTTACACCACGAAAGCGTACAACTCTAGAGTGAGGATTTTACCAATTCAGATACCTACAAAGCATGCAGTCTAAAGACGGAGATGACACTAATTATGCACTAACCAATTATATCCCATCCCTGTCTTGAAAGACATTCCTGTACCAACACACCTCTACTACTCAATAAGTCTGATTAGCTGGGTCATAGGGCAATTAAAATTTGATACTCCAAGGCATAAATTGCATCTCAAGATATAGAAATTTCTGAAATCAATTCCATGCAAAAGTAAACAAAGTTTCTTGCATACGAAAACGCAAACAAAAACAGTAAACCAGAAGAAAGTTATAAATACAAGGTTTACGTGTGTGTGTGTGTGTGTATTGTACTCACTCACAATTTCTATTTTCATTTGCTCTATGGTTCTCTCCAACTCGGATA
>JAUPMG010251500.1:0-21901 GCA_031762675.1 Pachysandra terminalis
CATGAGCTTGTCAAATAACATTTCTTTTTGCCTTGGATTATTAGAGAACACTGTTGTTATTGTTATTACCACTTTTTCTGTTACTACTTGGATTGTGCATCAGGTTGCAATTGAGGCAATGTTTATTTTACATTATTTTACTCTCCATTGGTGTTTGATAGGGGGTATGGTAAGGTCGAAGGTCTAAGGTCTAAAACTAGCATTGGAATATAATGAATGATAATTGTTCCTTCATGTTTGTTTTTTCTTTCCAAGTATGTATTCAATTAAGAAATGCACATGGGACTCTTGCAAGTGATGGATTTATAGTTGTTAGTGGTTTCAGTGTAGAACAAAATATGAGACTAGAGAGAGAAATCGTAGTTTTGTCTTCAATTTTAATTTTTGGTTTCTGGGTTTTGTTCATCTGAGAGTCTGAGATTGTTTTTGATCTATCTAAGTTTCTGGGTTTTGCTTTAATGAGATTGCTACAGGTTGAATGGGAACGATATGTTAGAAATGTCGAGTGGAAAACGTCTGGTTTTTGTAGGCGATTCACTTAATAGGAATATGTGGAGAAGATGAAGCTTCTAGTTGACATGAATTTCGAACAGAAGGTTCTTACTCTTTTTGTCTTTAAAGTAGGCTGATTGCTTTACTTAATTTCCTATTTTGTTTTTTGATTTGATCTTATGATTCTTCTGTTTATTTTGTTTAGTAAAACTACTTTTGTGTTTGATGGATCGATAGGATTATAACTGTTATGTAGAGTACTTTCGATCTCCATTCCCGGTTCAAGAATCGTAAATGCCAGACACGAATGGATCGAAGGATACACTTTGGGTCGACCTAATTGAGAGAAATCTGATAAATACAAAAGTGCAGACATCATCTTTACACTAGACATTGGTAGACTCATGAGAAGACCTCCAAAGAGTATCTTTCTTATACTATTATCCCACTTCTTGAATTTGATTCTGTCATTTCATGGATTTTTATAGAAACTTGAATTGAATTTCTCTGTGGATAAATTAAAGAAGAAAACTAAAACAAACAAAAAACTTGCAAGAAAGATTATTACCAAGAGGGTAGCCATGTTTACGGAGAATTGAATGTAGTTGAGGCATTTCAAAAAGCTTTAACAATGTCGCCAAGATGGGTTGATGCTAACATTTATTTTCCTTTTAATGATTACTTAATAAAGATGAAATGTATCAACGAAGAAAAGGACTAAAACAAACCATATTTTTTTTTGGTTTGGTTTAAAGTACGTACACTAATCAATGCTCAGCTAACACTTAAAAACAAGGCTATATCCATAAGCAAAAAAGCAAAAACAATACGTCGTAGGGTAATTCAAAATTCACTAATTTGTTCACTTACCGTTCTTTTGTTTATTTTTGACTTCTTTTGTGTTTTTGTTGTTAGTAAAATATTTCTACAAAATGGAAAGTTTATCACATGCAACACACGTGCATTATTACTAGTATATAAAAATATATGTACAAATATTTTTATATTTACACATATAAACACCCAACATTTATATATTCAGTTTATTTATTATTTACATTCACCAACACAACACACTGCTAAAAAAAATTCAATATGACATTATGTACTCAGATCTCTTCTACGTACATAACACATACTATACATAAAATACTTTTACATCTCAAACTGAGAAAGTACTGAGATTTCTATGGCTATTTGCTATAGGGCCAAACGATGGTTAAAACTGGTTCAAGTCCTCCATGTATTGGTTTTGGAAAATTTCGTATTTTAATTTTTCTTAATATGATTATAATGTATTACGCATAATTTTTTTTATGGATTTTCAAACCATGATAATAATAATAATAATAATGTACATAAAGTATTTTACATCTTTTGATACATATATCAACACTTCCTTTGCCTTGCCAAAATTCTCAACCCAATGCATTTGCAACTACATTGGTCTGGAATATCAGAAAGCCAGTCAATGTTAAGTTCTTACACATAGAGAATATTTCTCATGTCAAGTCATCATAACCTTCAATTTCAGTATCTTAATGAGATACTTAGATTAGTGTTTTCATCACACACCATCCCTAAGGATCCCCCTCTAGGCTATCAAAAGTGATGGTGCCTTCCTGTAGTGACCCTAACCCTTGATTTAAAAATTTAATATAAATTTAAATTTATTTATGCAATAAACCCAAGTAAGAGAGTGTATGATCAAGGGCCCACACACTACAAAATACCTGTGTTTTTTCGACGGTTCTAAATCGCCAGAATATATCACCTAACCGCCATGTATGGATTAGACGGTTGTTTATTAAACCGCTGATACATCCCTCGCCGTCATAGGTATTATCGAAAATGTACATTTCCGTGTAGGGGTATATTCATTAAACAAAATTATAATAGGGCTTCAGAGTGATAATAGATAAAATCTTGGGATCAATTAAGCTATTAATCAACAACACTAGAGACCAAGGCTCCAATAAGGAGCCTAAGAATGGAAGAATGGTAGTATAGACCAGGGGTGTAGGAGGGTAAAGAAGTCTTTCACAAGTTCAAATTTGAATATGGCCCTTTTTAGGATGAGGAGAAAGTTACTTATACTATTGAAACTCCTTCCATCAAGGATGGAAGATTTTGGAATGATCCCATAACTCTATACTAGGTAGTACACGTCCAAAAGGGGAAGAAAAAAAGAAGAGGTTGGAAAAGAAGAACAAGAAAGGAAAAAAGAAAAGGGGGAGAAAGAGAGAAGAAAGAGAAAAGCAAAGACGGAGAGAAATAGAAGAGAAAAGGGAAGAAGAGAAAGGTCCGCTCAGAAACGAGGGACAAGTGAATAGGAATTTGCAGAAAAACTTGAAGTTGGATCTCCCCGGTTATTATATTAATTGTGTTCATGAAAGTATGATAAATGATGTATATATATATGTATGACTAATTTAGGAATATTAATGCATGAAAGATGATGATCATGTCACTGAGGTTAGATTTGTATGTTTAGGTTTGATGTTCAATAAAATGAATGTTATGATATGATTACATGATTGATTTCAAGACCAAATGAGTGATTCAATGCATATTCGTAGGTTTGATGTGTAAAGTGATGGAAATAATGATATTGTGATGAAAAGTGTGTTTTGGGCATGTGACCAGTATTTTTAGATGAAAAATGTGAATGTATGAATTTTAGCATTTTTAGGGATTGTTCTGGGTGAATACGAAAATCTTCTTGGTCCGACTGAGGCATGTGCCGAAAACCCCAAAAACACCTCAAAATCTCTAGTCTTCGAACCGAGGTTGGGGAGGAACCAAAAAGATTAATCGAAGCCTTTGGTCCGACCAAAGCATCAACCGAAGCCCAATAGCTTTCAATTTTAGTCGGTAGTAGTGTTTTGGCCTCTAGAAGTTGTGTGTGGTGATGGTTTGTGATTTTAGTATGTGTGTGGAGTTTTGTGCAACAAAAGGGCTCCATTGCCCCAGTTTGCTATGTGTTAGGATTGAGCATTATGTATTATGACCTACGAAAGTCTTTTGAGTGAAATATACATAAGATATGTGTTATTATGTGATGTTTGTGTTAAGAGTACATAATGCATAAGATATGCATGTATATTGTGTGTGGTCCCTATGTGACCCATGTGTTGGTATGTGTATGTTTAAGAGTGATTCTAGATGTAATCACTATATGTGTATGTTTCAGAGTGACTCTAGAGGAGATCACTGTATTTTGAGTTTTAGAATGATCCTAGAGTGATCATTGTGTGTTTCCAAAACTATTTAGATAAGAGGGTATGTTGTGGATGTATATATAAGATGGCTAATCCTGCTTTTGGGTAATATCCCCTGAAAAGGATTGACAATTCCTGCCTTTGGGTAGTATCCCCTAAAAAAGAAGATGGTCATTCTTGCCTTTGGGTCATGTCCCCTGAAAAGGATGATGGTGGATTCTACCTTTGGGTTAGCATCCCCTGAAAGAAATGTTTGATAATGTTTTCAGAACTCTTTAGATAAGAGGGTCTGCTGTGTGGTGTTTCAGAACTCTTTAGATAAGAGGGTCTGCTATGTTGTTGTCTATCTTAGCACATTCCTGGGGTAGAATTCCCTAAAGGAGATGCTTGGCCTAACACCGACTTTTGCATTCATTTCTCCTTCATGAGCATTCAATATCATATTTAGCATCTGACTTGTGTTCATTTGCACTGATTGTGTGATTGGTGTGATAAGATGTTTTGTAATGTGTGTTGAGTGTATTATGAGATTGTGGATTATGAAGAAGGATGTTTTAGCATGGTTATTACCATGGGATTTAGTGACGTGTGAGAGAGTATGTTTTAGCATGACTATGTTCATGGGAGTTCTGGTTTATGAGTAAGGTAAGGTGTGTTTGTACATTGTGATCATATAGTGATGGATTGTGAGAAAGCTAGAGACTTTCCATGCATGTGGTTATGATGCTGATGGTATGCGTGTACTTATGGTATTTGTGGTGATAATGTAATTTATGAAATAAGAAGCCTGTAAGAATAGTGAAGGAAGCATATGATAATTGTATGATTGAATATGTACAGATGCATGATACGGTTCTCTGTGTTTAAATGATATTATTATATGACTATGAAGGTAATTGGTATAACTTCCTTGGATTTTCCTATTAAGCCCTCAAAGCTCACCCCTATGTGAAACATGTTATCCTCTCGAGTGATGGTGGACCTAAGGAGAGATATGCTTGGTGGACGTGAACGTTACCGTTTGAATATGGAAACATTTTTAGCTGTTCATTTTTCGAACTAAGGAATTTATTTAGTTGTTTTGACCCAATTGGGCATTTAGCTGTATTTTTATTTATTTAAAGTTTGACTTGAGAAATATGTTGAGAATGTTGCGTAGCAATGCAAATTTTGATTTTTAGACTTCCACTAATGTTTAGTTATGCTTTGTTGAACCACGAAGTATGGCTTGATTGGTTTGGCCGCATCCATTGATTGGATCTGAAGGTCATTTCCTTGAAAATCCTCGAGATTCCATATTTCAGATTCGGGGAGTGACACTTCCATTTTTAATCACCTTTCTAAAAGACAACTTTCAGGATTCACACAGCATAAATTATCGTGGCTCACCTCTCACACATCTTACATATCTATCCCCTTAACAACCCCTTAACCTAGCCATATATATATATATATAGATATATATATGTCCTAGGTTTCAGTTCCTAGCATTTTTCCAATTCTTACAAATTGGTTCTAGGTCTCTTTAATTTTCTTATAAATTTTAAACCTTATGCTCTGATACCATTTGGTCACACCCCAAATCCCATACGTGTAATTCATGACGTACAATATTAGGAATGGGACTTTTAGTTTCCCAAAGGAAGGTAGATATCCTTGCCAGAGCATAAGCAAAATCACAAGTTTTACTGAAATATATATAAACTTACAATTAAAGTTTTAGGATCTTACAATGCAAATGACATAGACAAAACAATTAAACAATCCATTCTAAGGATTCCATTTTATCTAATCCATTGATTCTAGTTACAAGTGCTCAACTATCCAATCCACTTTATGATCCCTCTCGATCGAGCTTTCAAAAATTAACTGAAAATGTTGAGGAATGGAGTGAGCTAGAAGCCCAATGAGTAACTTACCAAAAAATAGAAGCCCAATGAGTAAACCCACAATATGAAAGTATTAAGTAAACTTACACTTTCCTTTTAGCTAAAAAAAAATATTGTGCAAGAGAATGTATGAAAATAGAAAATAAGCAACACATGAAGTTTTCATAACTTGAGTACGTTCACTAGCAACTCAGAATAGATCTACTTCTCTTAGCCAATCTCACAAGGTTAGTTTTAATGCACGTCTGCTCACCTATGCCAAACATCTACAAGAATTAATTCAATATAATGCAATGAATGAAATGAATGGCATGCAGAAGTTATAATCAGGCAAACACATGTCCAAACATGCAATCATATACAAACACATGATTATGCATGCTATTCCATATTTATTATTTGTCTGTCTATGCTAAACCCATCATCAACCCCCTGGGTGTGACTTTGATCACTAGGGTCACCAAGACAATACGGCTTTTCGGTATTCTACGTGCACATCACAGTTCTAGGGGCATCACAGTTCAACCCATGGGGTACAATTTTTTACCCACGATTTCTTGTTATAGGAACAAATCCGGGGCATCACACAGAACCTCCTCTATGAATAGCACTACTCATAAATGAATACGGATCTCTCTATCAAGTGCACCCCCTCACCCCTTTTTCAAATTCATGCAAGTTTACATATGTTTTTCTCTCTAATAATCTCATAGGTATTTCTATTCACATGTAAAGTCTCCTGCAATTATACTCCATTTCATTTCATGATCCTCGTGTGAAACACACACATAGGTTTACACATCACACAACTGATATGCTCATTTAGACACATAATCACAAAGGCAATTAATCTCAAGTACATCCTATCCCCTTAACCTAGGTTATGGTCTAACATTAACAGATATCCCAATTGTTGGGTAATCCATGGTGTAACCATATCTTTTATGCTTCATACATTAATCAATTTCCTGATCTATCAACATGATTATAATAAAAATTGTACAAAAAATAATTATTATATAAAATTTTAAAATTAAGCAACCATCAGTCCACCGACAATTGTCGATGACCTCTTCGGTTCACCAACAACCTCTTAGCAGAAGATCCCGAGAGCTATGTTGTTTCAGGCATTCCGTCGATGGCCACCGTCGGTCCACCAACGAGCCTACAATTGGTTCCCAAAAAGGTATAATTTAGATGATTTACCCTATTCTCATGCCATTCATGATAAAGACATTTCTATGCATGCTTATCATCAAATTGTGACCAAAACCTTATAACGTTTTAAAGAGAATAACCAAAATATAAAATTTAGTTATTCTAGTTGAAAAAAAAAATAGTACTTAGGTCTCTAGTTCATTGTCAAAAGCATATTTTAGAAACCTAATCTTATTACCTTTGCAAATATCATCAAACTTTAAGAAAACCGTCATTACAACTCTTCCCGACTGTTATATGTCCAAAAAGCATGAATTACTACTTCTTTCTAATTTCAATACTTGAAATTTACAGAATTTGAAATCCATTATCTTAAGAGATCTTCGATAATATGATCAAAAATAAGATTTATACTTATATCCCAAGCAAAATCATACCATAACATATAGCTGAATCCGTATCGACCCGTGTCTTTAAATTATAATTAATATAATTTAATTACAATTAGCAATAATATTTACTTATGACAAGTTATAAAAGGGATGTGTGTCGAATTAACTGAACTAATACTTAAATGTAATAACAACAAATTATAGGGATCATTTTGTTAATATCAAAAAATATTGGGGTCAATTGTGTAATTGTAATTCTTATGGAGATTATGGTTATGAATTTGGACGTGTGAGTCATTGGGGATGGAGTGATCATTGACCAAGTCCCTAGGGGTAGTCTAGATAAAATAAAGATTTGAATTTGAATGGAGGTTTAATTCCCTCCACCTTCTTTAATAGGGTACGTGGAATTGTGGGAAGTTTCTCACAATCACTCTCCATTGCCTTGTATCACACGACTAAGAAAAGGAAGAGAGGAAAAAGGAAATCTGGATTTTTGATTGAAGAGGAATGGAAGAGAAAGGAGAAGAAAGGCTAAGGGAAAGAAAGGAGAATGAAGAAAAATGAAGGGAGATCTAAAGGAAGAAGAAAGGCTGCTGGGAGAGGATTGATGGATGATCCAAGGTGCGAAAGATTTGCAGAAAAAAGCTTATGAAGAGAGGTAGGGATCATCTGGAGTTTTACGGTAGTTGTTTTTATAAGATTATAATGACTATCTAGGAATAAGCATTTAGATCATTTAATGTTGCATGTTGATGTGAATAATCCATGCTTATATTGAGTTTTATTTTTTGATAAGAAAATATGAATTTGCATGCTTGAATCATGATTTTTATGTTGAATCTCACATGTATAACCTAGTTTTCTTAAGTTTTGGGTGGTATTATGAATTGATGTAGTATATTTGATGTTTGGTATGTGAAGAGAGTGTAGAATTAAGGTTATGTGAAGTTGGGCACAAAGCCCTAGAAAATCTAAAAATTTCTGGACTAAAAATTAACTATCGGTAGGATTCTAGGTCCTGACAAGCCTTCTTACGAGCTCAGATAATTTAATTTATATTTTTCTAGGATTCTTTTGTTTGTTAGAAACACAATGGTTCAAGTTTGAGGTCAATTCGATAAGTATAATAATAGTTATGATTAAAACACCGAAGATGTGTCAAAATTAGAAAATGACCTTCGGCAGGTAGCTCGGTACAACCGAGCCCCAATAAGGCCTAAATTTGGTGGACTTGTAAGAATTTTCTTAGTTTCTACAGCAAGTATGTTTGTAGAATATTATAATTCTATAGAATAATGACTATAGATCTTTGACATTGGATGTTGTTTGAATTATGCATATTGATCTATGAATTTTACATGTTTTGTGATGAATGTATCTATGTTTGTTGAATTATGAAAATTGAGAAGGAATTCTAGTTTATGAACTTAGATCTTGAGAATTATGATGATTTGATCATGTAAACCCTTGATTCGAAGTTAGGTTTTGTTTATGGCATGTTGATTTGGTTTATGGTAGTGTAAATTATAGTTTTTGATGTTTAAAAACATAAAATTATGTTTGTGGAGGTTTAGGCACGGAGCCCTATGAAGAAAATGTGAAAATCTGGGTTTACTGGGCCTTGGCAAGTAGTTCAGTAGCTACCAAGATTAGGGCTGTAAACGAGTCGAGCTTAAGCTATACATTTAGGCTCGCGAGCCGAGCCCGAGCTAAAAAAAAAGCTCATTATTTTAACGAGCTTGAGCCGAGCTTAGGCAGGCTCAGCTTGGTTAAAGCTTGACTCGGAATAATATTATATATGAATTTGTATATATATAATATATATGTTATATACACCAAAATATTCTCCTACTATTCCCTCCACTATTGTTCTCTTTCCCACGCCCTCCCTCATTTTCATGCATGAGTGGACTTGTTTTTTTTATTTTTTTTTCTACTTTCGAGATCTTTGTCTCCCCATCTGGTCATCTCTCTTTCCAGTTTCCAAAAATAGCGAGAGATATAATAATAATTGTAAACATCAACTTTATTTATCAGTAGTTTTAACTTAAGGAGAATCTTTCTCTTAATTAACTTTTGCAGAAAAAAGCCTAAGAAGTGAGCCGAGCTAAGCTTTTCCCAAGCCGAGCCTGAGCCTTGAAAAAACTAGCGAGCCTGAGCCCAAACGGTTTTACCAAGCCTTGTCCTGATTTAATGAACCCAAGCCGAGCTGGGCAAAGCTCAGCTCGACTCGACTCGTTTATAGCCCTAACCGAGATCGCTTGCTGAGCAACCCCAACGTTCGGTCCTTGCTACAGAGACTCGGCAACTACCGAGGTCTCTCGACAGCTACCGAGCTACTACCGAGCTCCTTTTGACCCCAAAATTTATGGAAAGCTTGTTGAAGGTGTTTTGGGTTTGCGTGTGGTGTTGGTTTGTGTGCGAAGTGCATGTGTAAGGTTTTGTGCAACAAAGTATGTCAATTGCCTGGTTTTCAATATGAACTGACTATGTATGGTGTGATATTATATGTGAAAATGATTCTAAAGGGTTGCAACATGATATGAACTATATGGTATGAGATTAGGGTGAATAATGATCCTAGTTTGGTAAATTGCTAAGTGTGTGGCATATGGGTCCTATGTGTGTCTTCTGATTTGTGAATTGTTTGAGAGTGATGCTAGAGGCAATCACTGAGAATCCTTGTGTTGTGTGAGACTCGAGATGTGTGTACTAATTGTTTGTGTGAGGGTGGATTTCCTACCTAGGATACTATCCCTTGAAAGGAAAGAGGATGGATTTCCTACCTAGGGTATTATCCCCTGAAAGGAAAGAGGATGGCATTCTCTACTTTGGGTTGTATCCCTAAAAGAAATGAGTATCGAAAGTGACGTGGTCGTATTGGCATATTCCTGTGACAGAGTTTCTTAGAGGATATGTGGATGGCATTCATGGTTGGGCTTGGCCTAACACCCTTTCATGCTTGCATCATTTCATATCATCATTTGCGTTGCATCATATTTCATTGTGTTCTTAATTGTGTGTGCTCATCATCCGTGTGCTCATAGCGTCCATCTGCATGTACTCCATTGCATTGATTGTTATGTGATTGTGGTGTATTGTGTGTTGTGTGACTTAGTGTTTGAATTTGGTGTGATGTGTGATTATTATGTGAACTGCTCATTGATTTGTGAATGTGATTGATTGTGTTGTTAATGGCATGATGATCAACAAGAGTGAACTGACACTGTTGAGAATGTGCCATGGGAGTTGGTAGCCTTAGATATGGGTATGTATCATGACAAAGTGCATAAGTACATTGAATCTATATAGCTTGTGTTTATATGTGCGGCATGATGAAATTCATAGTGATATCAGGAATTGTTTAAGATGAGCATGATGATGAAATGGATTATGACTGTGATTATGACTATAATTGTAATTATGACTATAACTGTGAATGTGATTATGAGTATAACCATGCGTATGACTATAATTGTGATGATGAACATATAAAAGCAATAACATGATATTAAGACGAGTGATAAATGTAGTGACCCGGATCCAGAAAATTGATACTAATAATTAATGTGTGATTATTTAATTGAATTAAATAAATATAAATTAATTTGAATTCTAAATTTAAGGTGCCAATATGTTATAGTAGTACAGAATTGGCTAAGCCGTAATTAAGTGGAAGTGTCGGGGTCAAATCATAATTATTGGGAAGTGTGGGGGATGTAGTGTAATTATGTAAGTTTAATTGGTGAAGATTGGAGTGGTCGTATGAATCAAAATTAGAAGCAAATGATGGTTTGGCAAATAAACATAGAATTTGAATTAGATTAAAAGTTAATAAAGTTTCTAATTAATAGGAGTTGATTTTGGGAGGTTTCTTAGCGAGGAAGCTTATCTTATCAATTAGGTGTATATGTGGGAAGTTAGGAGATGTTTAGGAAGTGAAATAAGTAAATAAGGGAGGTTAAATACAAGAGACAATAAGGGTGGCGTGAATAGTGTTTTTTGGAGAATGTAGATTAGGGTTTTGGTTTGGAGAGAATAAGAAAGAGAAAAAGGTGAGAGAAAGAAAACCCTAGCCATCACTTCATGGGAGAGGAAGAAGAGGAAGAAGTGGAAACGAAAAGAAAGAAGAAGAGAAGAAGTAGATACCGACAAAATTTCTGAACAACCATTGACGTAAGTATCATTTTTTGTATAGTTCTCATGCGATGTTGTGATCGTATTCTAGATTGAAGGCATAAATTTGTATATTAAGTGTAGGATTTCCAAAGGCATAATCTTATGGTTCGAGTTAAGGATCAATAACGTATTTAGTTGCTTTTATTTGATTGTGGATTGAATGATGTTATCATTGTTCTTCCATGATTCCGGATTGGTTTAAATGAGACGAGTGATAGAAAATATATGAGATAATAAATGTAGGTTTTGCTCTTGATTTGAATAAAATGTGATTCAATATGTTCTGATCTTATTTATTGATAATTTTATTGGTGAAATTCATTAAATATGTTTTCTAATTGAACCAGATCGAAGATTGTAGAGTTTGGAACCGGCACACCGGTCGTACTACCGACAAGGACCTAAAATACACTGGATTCACCCCAAGTGATTGTGATATGGTATTTTGGGATCAAAGGATGGTCTGAGGGCTTGGACCCACCTACGGGGAACCAACTTTGAGTTCTACGGCACAACTTACACCATCGACTAGCCTACTGACTTGACCATGACTTAGGGTTGTGATTGTTGATGTTGTTTTGGTTTAATCTGTCTTATAATCATGTGATCTATTATGCACTTATATTTGTGGAAAGGATGCCTGTGATGACATCCGGCAGATTATTCGGTGTATGGGAGCACGGATAGCTTCCGAAGGGTGTTATCACTGGAAATCCTACTGATGGGTGGAAAGGAAACCTGCGATGGCATACGACAGATTTATCATCTGTATGGGCACACGAATAGCTTTTGAAGGGTGTTATCACTGGAAATCCTACTGATAAGTGAAAAGATTAGCTCGTCTAGTCAACCGGGCAGCGACGGATAGACGTTTGAATTCTATTTTATGGGTAATCGTCTTGTAAAGGCTTCCTTGGGTTTAAATCTTTAAATGTATGTGGGTAATCGTCTTGTAAAGGCCACCCTGGGTTTAAATCCCTAAATGTACGTGGGTAATTGTCTTGCGAAGGCCTCGCTAGGATCATACCCCTAAATGCAACCTGAAAAATAGTTAGGGGAATTGAGCCTGGTAGGTTTAAAATCCTACAATACCACAGTGTACAAGCAGGAGGTGATGGTTCGCGATATGGTGAGAGTGAACAAGTATACCAAGTATGAATTACTTGGAAAACCGGTTGATCACCGAAATTCGCATTCATTAGAATCTGTAACTGGATGTTGCATTAATTGTGTTTTAATGGTCATAGCATTCATTCATTCATCATGTTTTCTGCATTTATTATCACATACTTCCTTTATACTCACTGTTTGTAATGTTCATGTAATGATGTGGATAATTGCTAAGACTTGGTTCATGAGGTGATATTTCTTTCTGTATTTCTCTCTTTTAACTATATCATGATATTGCTATAATTATGTTCTTGAATCATAATATTCCATGAGGATGGGTAACAAAATTGATTCTTTCTGGGCATTCCAAGCTCATGTAACATTTTATGTTGCAAGTTGAGGTGCGAAGAAGACGGATTGGACTAGTTATTGTTTTCCCCTTTATTTCAGATTTTAGAAAGATTGTGATAGGTTATTGTGATGGACTGTGTTGGGTTGAGATGTAGACTTGTTGGATTGGTTTTATTACTTTAGTATGGATTGTAGGCTCTTCTGAAGCCAAAGGTTTTAATTTAATTTCTTATTTTCACTTTCGCACTTTGATGGTTTAATTAGAGTTGTTATTAGTACTCTATTATTGGTGTTTTGTTTTGGTGATCTGCGTTCCACGGTTGGGAACCCGAATGTCTCACCTTGAGATCTGTGCCGTCCGCATAGGGATTCATGTTACGGGTTTTGGGGCGTGACAATAAATTGCATGAATTAACCTGTCTCATTATATGATTATGGAAATAACTACTGTAGTTACTTTATATTATTCCTATTGGGGCTCCAAGCTCACCCCTTCGTTGAAACTGGTGGACCCCTAAAGAAGTGATGAAACCAAGACTGAAGACACATATAAGCTGTGAATAAGATATGGAGACTATAAGACTTAAGAGTTGCTGATGAAACTTTATAGATTCTATTAATTCGGTTTGACCCTTGATGGACAATGACAATGTAATTGTGAGTTTGAATTCGGATTTTAATTATGATGGTTGAATTTTGGATAATGGATTTAGTTTAAATTGAATAATACTTTCGCTGATTTTAGTTGCTCTATTGAATTATGGGTTAATTGATTGGTTAGGCCGCATCCATGGTTTGGATCCGAAGGTCATTCCTTTGAAAATCCTCGAGATTACATATCTCGGATTCGGGGCATAATAGAATCATTCAAATTGTAAATAAAGGAAACTACAAGTTTTGTATGTAAATAGACTCAGATTGAAGGAAGACTCGCCTAGTTTTGTTGTTTTCCTTACAACATTGCCCTAAGCTCTACCTCCATGCTCTTCTTCTCCTCCACCACACCTTGCACAAAATTCATTGTGTTCTTAAGGTTTCTATAAAGTATCCTAAGGTTTATAATTTATATAAAGATCCTTTATATGGTAGTGGGCCATTAGGTTGGGACGGACCTATTTTCAGCTAAATTCTAAGCTACTTCTGAAGTTCATGATTTGGTGCATCCTCCTAGGACTCTCATTAAGTGTTTCCACCAATCATAACCTCCATATCTACCTTAAGGTGGCGTTTGGCCCTGCTTGTGCTTATGGATCATCACTTATTGGATAAGTGGCTCAATGGGAGCACTTATCCACAGCAGCAACAAGTACTTACTTGAAGCAAATTGCGTTTGGTAAAAACATTTATTTAAGTGCTTATGAAAGTTTAGGGATAAAATAGGTATTATAAAACTATTATTAAAGTTTAAAAATAACATTTATTTAAGGGCTTATGAAAGTTTAGGGGTAAAATAGGAATTTTAAAATATTTCTAAAGTTTTGAAATAGCTTAATGCATAAGAGCTTGGGAGAAGCTGCTCTCAACAACTTCTCCTTATGGGTAGCCTTCCTCTACTGCTTATGGATACACACTTACCCATAAGCCCAGCCAAACACGTTTTTAAATTTAATAAGTATCTGTATAAGCTATAAGCTGCAAAAAGTGTTTCTCATTGGCTAATACTTCTATTTTGATTGAATTTGCTGAAACTTAGATCTACTGTTATTAACCTAATCCTTACTTTAAGTTAGGCCTTGAATGTTTTATGTTGTCAAATCCACTATTACCATCTGACCCCTAGTTGAACTTAATTACCTTTTTACCCTTACTAAATCTAAAGAAAATTTTAGGATGTTACAGACGAGGTCTTCCTCGTTTAGTTAGTCAAACCAAAGTAAAAAACAAAATTATATACCGTATACGAGACTCATATTTTTTTGCTGAAAGGATATTTTATTAGTGTTAGCCATTCGTCTTACATAAGCGAATCAAAACAAAAAACGATCAATGTAATTAAAGTGGTTTCCGTTTATTATCCAAAACCCTAGGGAAGGTTTATGTAATTTACCCACATAATAAATGAGACAGAGAAAAAGGAATATGGATGAGACTCGAGAAGCGTTTTTCTGCTTTTGGTAGAAAATTTTTGCTTTTGAAAGCAAAAGGAATGTTTGGTTATATATTTAAGAAGTACATTTAGAGAAGTAAAATGTCAATTTATTTGCTTAAAGTAAGAAACAATAAATTATTGTTTCTCAGATTAAGCAATAAATTGCTTTCATACTTCTCCTTAAATTTTAAAGAGCATGATGGTTTTCAAAGTCTTTGAAGGGATGAGAGATGGCAATTGACACCTTCCCCGACTATCTCTGATGACCGACGACTAGCAACTATCTTCGAAGATCCAAGATCATCTTTAAAGACCGGTGATCATGTTCAGAGACCAATAAGTTTCTTATTCTCCTTCTTTTCGTCTCCTCCGTAGTTTCTATTTTTTTGGAAAATTATTGAACTTTGGGCTTTTTATTCTTTCTGAAAACGATAGTTTCCAAAAGATTTCATATTTTTACTCTTCTTTTTTCTGGTCGGCAAAAGATGAATTTTTGATATGCGGATAACCTGCAAATGCTTCGAGCGACCTGCAAATGCTTCGAGCCAACCATTAATATCAACATGCAAAATTGATTTGAAGGAATTAAAGGGCTAAAAGTTCAAATGGATTGCGACTCTCCATGCTTTTTGATGGGTTAGATATTAGGAAAAATTCGATCAACTCACAATTTTAATCGTGTTTAGTAACAATTTATGACATGCTTTTTGATGGGTTGGATATTGGGAATAACCTGGATCCATTCACAACTTTAATAGTGTTTAGCATCAATTTATGACCAAAGAAGTAAATAAACAATTGTTTCACTTTTTTTTTTTTTTTTTATATATATCAAACCTGCTTTTAGTGTTTTTCAGCACAAAATCAATAGCTTACCAAACGGTTTTGCTTTAGCTTCCAAAAAGAAAGTTCTTGTAAAAATATGCTTTAAGAAATGATGTTTGGTAAATGCATGTAGCTAAGTTTCTTGTCAAGATAAAATAGTATGAATTATCTTAAATAGTAGAGAGAGATAGCCCAAAACTGAAAATTGTTGAGATAAACTTCTTGTCACTTATGTTGGAAGTAGCTCTCCAGACATTAGTAAAACTTTGAAAAATGAGTAGTATAGGAAGATAGCCCATAAGGAATCGCTACTTACTATAACAACATCTCTTTATCACTTGTCACTTACGTGGGATGTAATTCTTTAAGGCCATGTTTGGATAGGCTTGTGCTTTTGGATAAATACTCATTGGATAACTTACTCAATTACAGCAATTATCCGCTACAGTGATAAGTTTCTTGGTTTGAATATATATATTTGGTAAGTACGTGTAAGTTAAATAGCTTAACAAGATAAACTAATATAAATTGTCTTAAAATTATGTATAAATAATGTCATTTTTAAAAGGCTTAGTAATGCATCTAGGGTTAGAAGTATCATTTTCAAAGTATTACTAATGGTTAGAACCCCACTTCCTGCATAAGTAGTAAGGAGAAGTTATTTATAGCAACTTCTCCTTATGGGCTATCTTTCTCTATTGTATATGGGTAGGAACTTACCTGTTCATCATTACAAAGCGTACCTATGGCATAAAAAATGCTTTAATAAGTTGAAAGTGCAAATATTCAACTACAAACACAACCTAAGACATTAGTAAAACTTTAGAAATGATACTTCTAACCCCAAATACATAATTAAAACTTGTAAAAAATGATATTTTTACCCCAATATTTACGATAATTCTTATTGTTTTATTTTGACAAGGAACTTAACTACATGTATTTGCCAAACATCATTTTTTTAAGAATGAGCAAATTATTGCTAGTGTGATAAGTGCACTAATTGAGTCACTTATCCAAAGGTACTTACTCATAAGCACAAGCATGACTAAACCAACCATAGGTTGCATTTAGCATTGCTTAATTGAGTGCTTATTTGCACTTTTGACTTAGTAAAATATATTTTAAGCCATGTGGCTTCTCCTTATTACTTATGCGAGAAGTGGGTTTCTAAACATTAGTAATACTTTGAAAATGACACTTCTAACTCTAAACACACTACTAAGACTTCTAAAAGTTAAGATAATTTCTACCAGTTCGACTTGTTAAAGTACGTATTTACCAAACATATATTTTTTCAAAACAAGCAACTTATTGACGTCGTGGATAAGTGCTCTCCAAACGCAGCCCTAGGCTGTGTTTGGCACTGCTTAAGTAAGTTCTTATTAGAGCTTATAGCTTATTAAAGCACTTTTTTAAGTTATAAGCGTGTTTGGTAATGATGGGTAGATAAGTTCCTACTCATAGAAAGTAGAGGAAGAAGATATAGCCCATAACTTCTCCTTACGACTTATACGGGAAGTGGTTTCTAAACATTAGTAGCACCTTGAAAATGATATATTTTGTCTTGTTAAGGTATTTAAGTTATCATTATGTAAATACCTGAAAATTTAAGACTAAAAATAACTTTAATGAAAGGGGTAAATTATTAATTTAACACTCTACACCTAGAAACTAACCTAAGGTTATTAATAAAATAAGATATAATTAGGATTATAAATTATAGTAAATAAACTAAGATCATCAATGAAGAATTACAGCTTAAACAGAAAACTGGGTTAATGGATTTATCTAGGATTAACCAAACAGAACATAAGATTAGTAACTAATTGGATTGGGCTTAAGACTCCTAAGGCCCAAATAGATTAGTAAATGGGTAATTTTTGTGATAATTAAATTAGGTAACTTAATTACTAAGTAATAATTGAATTAGGACTTTAGACCAACACCTAAACACCAATTAGTATTCCTAATACAACTCTAACACCTAAAACTTATAAAATATGATTAAATTAAGAGATTAGACATTATAAAACAAGTCAATTTCGTGGGAAGCCCTAGGAAGAACTAGAAGAAGATTAGAAGATCAGAAAACTAGAAGAATCAACAATGGCAGAAGAACCCTACAGCAACTGGGGAGTTTTCCTTTAGTGTCTCGAGTATTTACTTCTCCCCTAATGTGATATCATGGAGAATTCCTTCTTTTTCACATGCATAACCCTTCCCTATGATCATATTACTAAAACCCAAAAATATAACTTGTAATGAATGACAATAACCTATAATGCTAATGTTAGACTGTTAGAGAACCAAGAAACCAGTTTTGAATAGGTATTGTTAAAACATAAATTAGTGTAACCATTAGAATGACCAAATCACCATGCACGAAGCCCTAGGAGTACTAGATGATCAAACCCTGGGAATCCCTTGACCAAAATCCACTTTGCCTGATCCGGTAGACCAATCGGTGTGTCGGTTAGCCTGTCGGGTTAACTTTGGCATAAACAGGCTTCTGCCTAGCCTACCGGTGTGTCGGTAGCCTACCGATTGGGTTTTCCAACCCAACCGGTGTACCGAGACCCTACCGGATGTCCCTTTGCATGCCAAACACCCTAGGCCCAACCGGTGTACCGGTACCTTGCCGGTTGAGCACACCTTGACCCTACACTGTAGCCAGACCCCACCGGTGTGCCGGAAATCGTGTCGGTACCCTGCCGGTTGGCCACAGTGACTCTAATTTGATATGTTGAAACCTAAACACCATTGACTTGATAAACCTAGCCTATTTTGAACTTCCAATACATCCTAATGACCCTCTAAACACTCTAAAATAGCACGAACTCCTTAAAAACCTAATGAATTGATATATATATATATATTTATGTTGGCATGTTAATAAACCCTATGAACTACTATGTGAATAACCTATATGATTGGATTACTTGCTGATTTCCATTTTAGACCTTTGATTGTGTGAACATCTCATGTTTCATATCCATAAGACTTATAATGTTTAATTGTACTATGTATAACACCATCATCATATCAGTTTGTGCATCAACCGATATGTGTATACATTATGTGTTTATATATTAGTCTAGAATCATGAGATTGTTCTCATGTCTATGTTGTTTTGAATATATGTCTATGAAATCATTATGTGTGCATTGCATTAATAAATGGACCTGAATCTATAAGCTGAATATTGAAATCCCAACCGAGATGGCAGTGACCTATATCCTATTACCAAGGAAGTGCACTTTCCTAAATACATTGTGTACAACTAGTAAATGATACTATCATGACTCATGACTGTCTATACCATTATATAGTCCAATGATGGACTACATATTATTATTTATTTTAGCCCAAGGTGAGGGGTATGGGTGTCGCGCCCCAGACTTGAGTTAAGGTAATCTCAAGGATCTCATAGGGTTTGACCTTCGGATCCACTCCACGGATACAGATGCCAAACATCATATACTTAACCAATCACAATGTTAAATAGAGCATTTCTAATTACAACAATGAAAGTCTATAAAGTTAAATAACATAAGGAGTACATACATCTCACAACTCCAGGTGTCCGAAATAACTAAAATTTCTAAAGTTATTACAACATAACTGCCCACTAGGGGTCAAAACAAAAGTAAACAAAGTTTATATCACTATTAAGTATCCCAGTACTCCTGTAGGTCTGCCTTACTCAATAATGGCACATGTAAAATAATAACGGTAAGCTGGGAAGTTCAATAGGAAAACATTTATAGTAATACAATAATTACTTCCATAGTAATGTAACAAAACAATTCATGCATGCATTATCTTACAACCACATAATTATAGCACTCACAATGTTCTTTAACATCTATTAATCACATACATAAATAATCAAATGAAACTTCATTATTTCAGTGTACAATTCACAGACTAAGTATCATAATTCAGTCTCATGATTCCATCATGCCATCATATTTCAAACACAAATAATTCATAACAACTAATCTAATAATTCCACCCCATTACTGTAGCCAAAACCACATAATTCCAAAAAAAACAAGTAACCAGGTGTAATGTATGTGATAAAGTGTATATTGTGGGGGTGTGAAAGTGATGTATTTTGTGCATGGTAGAGTTTAGGGTAAGTGCATGTTTCATGTGACCAAATGTGTGTGTGTGACTCAAGTGACCCAATGCATGCACCGGTGGTTAGGCCACGCTTAGTTGACACAACAACTGAGTAACTGTTAGTACCATTGCTTTTAGGGAATTTATACAACCCGCAGTAGAATGCACCATCTTTCTTTTTAGGGATCATCTACAACCCAAGGCAGGATTGGTCGCCATCTTTCCTTTGAGGGAATATACACCCAAGGCAGGATTGCTTACCATCTTTCCTTTTAGGAAATATCTACAACCCAAGGCAGGATTGGTCGCCATCTTTCCTTTGAGGGAATATACACCTAAGGCATGATTGCTTGTCATATTTCCTTTTAGGGAATATCTACAACCCAAGGTAGGATTGGTCGCCAACTTTCCTTTGAGGGAATATACACCTAAGGCAAGATTGCTTGCCATATTTCCTTTTAGGGAATATCTACAACCCAAGGCAGGATTGCTTGCCCTCTTTCCTTTCAGGATCTACCCAAGGTAGAAAATTCACCTTCACAACACAATCATCAAAACATCCATTCACATCCACATTCATAGCCATTAATACAGCTTAACTTGTGTTACACTCAACACAAGGATCTCAAATTACTTCATACACCAATAATCATTTTATAATGAACTCTAAAGAGCATACATCACATACATATCATTCATGAGATAATATGGTACAATTAATCACATTACACATTAATGTATAATATCAACACCCACTTCATATTCAAACTAGGCATACAGTGTATTTTAGGTCATAACTTTTGATACAAGTATTTCACACACAAACCGACTTCACATACACATTATACACATCAAAATATAGTCACCCACCAAAAATGGGGATCAATAGAGTTCGACAATTGCCGAGCTACCTGCCGACCTCGGCAGCAACCTCAGTAGCTATCGAGGCTCGGCAGATACGCCCGAGAGTTGGGTCACCTTGGCAAGTGCCGAGCTTCTTGCCGAGAGCCTAACTAACCAGTGTTTTGCAATTTTTACCAATTTTCGTACCAAATCAGTTATTTTACTCCTTTTGATGAATTTAAACATAAGATTGCATGTTTTACACACACACAAACTAATTTAAAGTCTAGAAACAAACCTTACATTCGTATTCGTCATTACACAAGCATATTTGAGAAATCTTAACATAAGCTTCAAATCTAAACAATATTTTCTCCTAAAAATGCTTTCTACTCAAAATTAAGAATTTCATGGTTTCATACATACATTCAAACACATGCAACAAGTTAGACCTATGGCATAGTCTATAGCTTCATTACTTACTATGAACATAACTATCGTACTACCATGAAAGATTCCTACCTCTTTGCAAGTCTGAAATTCACAATCCTTCACCCGGATCTGCTTACAATTCAGCCTCTTTGCTTCTTCTTCTTTCTCCTTTCTTCCAAAAACTCCAGCAATCTCTCTTCTTTCTTCCTTTCTCCCGTTTGATGCAACTTCCTTCTCTCACTCCCTGTACGTGTAGTGGGGTTAGTGTTGGAGATAAGTCCTATAGTCAATCTAGATTTTTCTGATAGTGGCTAATTCTGTAAAATGACAATTTCAAGTATTTATTAATAAAAGGGCATTGTTGGTATTTTACTATATTATAGCACGTTGCTATTAGATACCATGGATATTGGGTTGAAAATGCTTAGCTTTTAGTATTGATTAAAGGGAGTGAGATCGTAGACATTTTGGTAACCAATATCCTAAATGTTCCTAGTTATTCAAGATTGTCGAATTGGTACTCGACGATACGGTTAGACTAGCTTATGGGATGTTTTCTCTTAGAGAACGGTAAGTCTCAAAACCGTTAGTGTGAGACACTAGAACAACCACGAGGAGACTTACTAAGTTGTTGTAAGGGCCTGAACGTAATCATCCTTGATATTTCACATGGTAATTTTGCTTAAAGTCAAAATGGAATGTATAAGTTGTGATGATGCTTGTGATCTTCAAACTTGAGGTACTGGGTGATCATTTAGATGGGTTGCTATACTTTGATAATACTAAGTG
>JAUPMG010251515.1:7440-21900 GCA_031762675.1 Pachysandra terminalis
ATGTGTGATCAATCTTTGCTTATGTTGATTTATATTCTTTGATATGATGATATGACTTTGTATGCCTTCAATCATGAAATTTAAGTTGAAGCTAAGGGAGATCTAAAGGAAGAAGAGGGGCTGCTACGAAAGGATTGATGGGTGATCCAAGGTGCGGAAGATTTGTAGATAAAGCTTAGGAAGAGTGGTAGGGATCTTCCGGAGTTTCTTACAGTAGTTATTTTTATAGGATTATGATGACTTTTTAGGATCAAGCATCTAGATTTCTATTTTTGCATGTTAATGTGTGATCAATCTTTGCTTATGTTGATTTATATTCTTTGATATGATGATATGACTTTGTATGCCTTCAATCATGACATTTAATTTGAATCTAACATGTAAATCCTAGTTTAGATCTTAGGTTTTGTTCATAACATGATGGATTGATGAATGATAGTGTAATATATGTTTAGTATGTGAAAAAGTGCAAAATTATGGTTGTGTGATGCTTGGCACGAAGCCCTATAAAAGTCTGGGCTTTCTGGGTTGAAACAGACCCTTGGCAGGTAGCTCGTCAGCTACCGAACCGACCTGCCGAGACCCCAAAAGTCTTTGGCCAATCTTCTGAGGTTCGGTAGCTACCGAGTTGAGCTATCGACCTCCTCGGTAGATTGCTCGGTACTACCGAGCCACATACCGAACCCCACTATGGCCCAAATTTCAAGGACAACTTGGTTTGGATGATTTGGAGTTGCATGTAGTATTGGTTTTTGTATAAAATGTGTGTGTGAGATTTTGTGCAACAAAAGGTGCTACTTATCCCAATTTACAGTATGCTATGACCAAGTAAGGTATGTTATGAGATTTGATAAGGTTTATAAGATGTTGTAACATGTTATCAAGTATGTTGAATGATGTTAGAATGAGTGAAAGTCTAAGCATAAGAATTGTTTAAGATACGGTGTGTGGATTCTATGTGAACCCTATGAACTGTGAGGTGTAGCATGAACTATGATGTGTTGAGAGTGATGCTAGATGCATTCACTGGAATAAAGATATTAAGAGTGACTCTAGATGAGTTCACTGGGTGATTGTGTGGGGGTGGCTTTTTACCATGGGTATTATCCCCAAGAAGGAAAGAGGGTGGCATCCTCTATTAGAAGGGTTCCTTAATTGATAATAATTTATAATTAACTATAGTGTATTTTATTTGGCATCTAACCATATAATTGCAGGTTATATTAGTATAAGGGTTAATTTTATAATTAAATTTTTTATAAAATGCGGTGTTATTTGTAATTTAGAAAGGTTTATTCCAATTCCACATGCACAAGGTTATGTGGGATTGGGAAGGTTTGTTTGAGGAGAGAAATGGAGGAAGTTGATGTATATCCTTCCCTTCGCATCTCAAGTGGATCGTTCGATTGAATCTGGAGAGATTGAGAACATAGAGAGAAAGGTTTCAGATCTGTAGGTTATATTATGTTTAATATGTTAGAAATAGGCTTGGTTATGTTCAAATGTATTTTACCAAGAAAACCCATAGATTTGAGACCATTAGAATTGACGAAAATTGATTTGGGGATCAAAGGGATGAAAATCCCGAGATCTGGAAATCCCCAGATCGTACCCAATTCGGCTCCAACTGGTACAGCGGCAGGGGTACTGACAGGGAACCATTTATAGGCAAAAATAGGGCTTTGGAACCCATAGGTACACCGGTGAGGGTACCGATGCACACCCTGTAGACTTTAGACTATCGGTACCCATCGGTACACCGGTGAGGGTACCTACAAAGCCTTGTTTCTAGGCAAAAGAAGCCCATTGGCACCCGCCGGTACTCCGGTGAGGGTACCGATGGAACAACCAGATACACACAGGTTGAGGATTTGATTAGGAATTGATGTGGACTTGTACCATTGGCTTAGTAATTGACCTTTAGGACTCTGGATAGACCATAGACTTTATCTTGGAATTCCATAATAGCTTGGTACCCATCAATCACCTTGCATTTGATTATAATTGATATTGGACTCAATTGTAATTGAATTGAGATGACACTTGTTAATAATCTATTGCATTCATGCTAGGCTGATGTACAGTGTTAGGAAAGCCTTGGAGGTGGGAAATAAAGGGTTTCCTTTATTGGATTCCTATGGGCTGACTACATACCTTGTGGGTTGAAATCGCCATTTAAAATAGGGTAGGATGCTTGCAAGCTCCTATGCGGGTTGGAATACCTTGAGTAATCATACACTCTTAAGATAGCATTGGGTTGGAATTTTCGAGAGTAGCATCTACTCTGAATTAGCACAATGGTGTCCTTCTACCATGGGTTAGTTTCACGACCCGATTCCAGGGTATACCCCTCAAGGGTCACCAGCTGGAATCCGGCAACGCAACTCTTATCCCCTCCACAGGAGGTGGCAAACAAGTGAATAATCAAGAGACAAATCCAAATAATATTTAAATTCTAAATATGTCTTACTGGGATCATTACTAACCATTTACAAAGCTGAAGTTTCTACCCAAGCCCACCAGCTATCTATCAGAGTAAGTAGCAACCTGAAAAACATATATCAACGAGGGTAAGCGAAAAAGCCGCGAGTAATCCCACAATAACCGAGTATTTACTCAGAAACACAATCCAGTAAGATAATATGGAATAGGTTTATAGATGGATTATGATAATTCATAATAGTTCTTGACCTCTATGTCATTATGTACTAACTTTCTCATGAACCAGTTTATGATTATGATAATAGTTCATTATATGTATCTATGTAATTCAATTCATAATTCTATTATGAGTCATTGGCTGCATCTAAACAATTCCTGTCCTCACGTTTACATAATTCTACTAGCAGTATATACTTAACTCAATAATCTTCATTGTACAGTTAACTTCTATGATAAGTCATTAACCAACAGTAATCAACTAAATAGTTAAACTCTGATACCAGAATAATTCTTTCCAATTAATACCTCATTAACATCTACAGTGTATACATAAACTACCCTTATAAACTACATTACCCAATTCTAACCGTAATCTAAGTTATACATTAACATCTACGAGTTACCACCTTAATTATTCATTAACTAACAATCTAATTTAATCATATCACTTCATTCAGCACCCATGCAGTTTGCTCATCCATACTCACTGGGATTGGTAACATGCATGCTAGTCCACTCACATCTACATACTAATAAGATGCAGTATGCTCCATGCTCAATTTCAAGAGAGTCAAGTCTCCCTTTCCAATTTTCACAATACAATCGCAATCACATGATATGCATACTACTGTTCGTTATGATAATTGGATACGCACGCTCGATCCCAACTGCGCCACCATGTAACTCACGGGGATACATGGACCTATTCGGCTAAGGCCGACGGTGGATTCTGTGTGTACAACACAGTCTCAGGGAGTCATAACTCATGGGCGAACACTAGCCCCACCTGGATCAGGAAAACATCTCCTTACACTGGGATGGTTCCAAGGGTGTCACAACGGGGACCACCCTCCGTGGCACATTCCAGTTCATATACCACATGGTTAAACAAGAGATAATTAAATGGGGACCCACTCCTCAAGCGGCGAAGTGGTCCAAGGTTTGTCTCACGGGGACCTCACCCTGCTTCTGGGCCTATTGGCCATCTCTGTCCTCACCCTCACTTTACCTCTCAAGGCTGTATACCAGACTCATTATAGAGTTGAGTCAGCATTGGTCATCCCGACCTCAAAGTCAATATGCAATACCGATGGTTTTCCCATTTGGTCTGAGTTTAATTAAATGCAGTAAATAGAAAACAAGCTATCGTAAAAACATCCACATCCACTCAATTCATCACACATCATGGGTTCACACTCCCATGCCCAACATACTCTAGAGACGCTCACATGTCCCCATACACACACACACACACACATCATACTCATACTTGTCCGCAGACATCACAATACCAATCTCATGATGATCCATAATTAAGATAAACAAAAATAATCATGTGCTTTCAAGGACTTACATCATTAGCCTTTACTTCACAATACTATGCATCTTTCAGCATAAACATCAATCACAGTATGTATCTCTTGCTTATAAATAAATAAAGTAAACAAAGGCAATCATGTACATTCAGGGTCTTACAACATTTGCCCGAATATCAATACTCTATAACTTACGTCTATAGGCAGATATGAACATCATTCATACTCATATCCGCTTATCATATCACTATAGGTTATATACCTCATGGTCCTAGGGCTTTTGAACAGTCGAGGTCATTACTATCATTACCTCTCATTACCATACGTTATGTTTATTCTTAAACGTGCATTCACTTGCATCTGTACTATGTATAGCTTCATCCTTGATTATTTATGGATTCGAGATTGTTTGTTATCATACCATTATAACTTTCATTACTATAATCAATCATGAAATGGAGATATGCATAAATTCCCACATCTATTCACCGTATTTAATATTATACTCAGATGTAGTTATTATCTACGTATGATTCATCCACATGCTCATGTATTACTTCTTAGTTACATATATTATGCACCTACTCACTTGTGAGCAAGAATTATCGTACTTATGGGTTAGTCCTCAGCCTTACATCTTATCATTTCTCTTTTACTTGATCAGAAGTTAATTATAACTTTATCTCATTAATTTGATTTTCCTCATTTCAAAGGGTTAAGTCTTCACCCTTAAGTCAACAGACACTATAAGCATTACTAGGGTACTTACATGTATAGTCCCCCACTCTATTCTGTGGGTCCAGGTAGGTATCTTCTAACCTCAAACCTCACTAACAGGTCTTAAGCTGGTCTTGATGAATCCACACAATCACTAGGGTTCAGGATCAACCCTAGTCCAACTCACACATCTGCCACTCCATGAAGTAATCTTATGAACATAGTGGTGGCATAAAAGGTGTAGCCACGCACAAGCAATTCTGGACAATTATATAACTATAAGACACATCTTTAGGTTTCCTCTCACGAGGTGCAAAGTCTAACTCTCATAGTAGGTCTGGTCGGGCAACTCAGTTGATAGACTGGTCCCTCCCGGTCTCCCATACACTCATAAAACTTATCATTCTTTAGTGGGCCCATCAGTGAAAGTGGTCCACATTGGTCCCCCAAAGTCCCTCTCTAAAAATATCTCAAACAAGCCCTGTCGGTGGACCGACTACTCACCGATGAACTCGTCGGTGGACTGATGGGATCCGCCGACGGCCCCAAAATGGTCTTAGTCGGTTGGTTGGTCGGTGGACCGACCACCCACTGACGGTCTCCTCAGTGGACTGTTGGGATCCACCGACGGTCTCCAAGCTACACAGGCAGGCCCCTGTCAGTGGGTTCGGTTGGTGGACCGACACCCGTCAACATCCTCCAATCAATTACAGATTGGGTTTCTGTCGGTGGGTTGGTCGGTGGACCGATCACCCACCGACGAACTCGTTGGTGGACTCGTCGGTGGACCGACAACCCGTCGACAACTCCATTCTCAATATGCTCCGTTGGTGGACCGACGACCCGCCGACGAGCGCGATTCTGGGTTTTTTCTAGACTTTCGGGATTTCTTCCAATTGCAACCTAGGTCAATCCGACACTTAAAATAGGTCCAAAAACATTCTTAAGCATTCTAATCCATTATATTTGATTGAATCAACACATTTTATCATTACGGTTAAGATTATAAACCGTAGGTTAGATTTACACTCTACCACTAATCTCCATATGAATGATGCATGCAAACATCTCATTTAGCATGCACAACAATAAGCTTAATCACACATAATGTCTAGCAATTGTATGTATAACTGGTATTTGGGTTTTTGCCCAAATGCCCAAGATATTGAGAGAATACTCACCTTGATTCGTCGTAGCCGTGTACTCCTCGAGCTCGTTCATTCGTTGTCGCGTCCCCTTTGATTCTTGGTGCTCCATCTCCCTTGCCTTGTTGTTGAAAGAACCTCCTCTAAACTCTCTAGGGTTCTCTCCCTCTTTCTCTAATCTCAATCAAAAATAGGGTTTATGAAACAATTGGTCCTATTTATAAGCTCATGGTAAGTTAAGTACCTGTTTGGTAAGTCAGTTTGGGTTTTCACTTCAATGGTGATTTAACCCAAGTCTCAAGGTATCACAACCTAATTCTAAGTCTGGGGTCCACTCACACCATGTTGTACTCTTCCCTGGGCTGAATCTCACTAATCCAACCTCGCTCACCTGATAAATTACCAAAATACCCTTACCAGATTTCTAAATTTTTTGGGTCGTTACAGTTAGAGCCCGGAACGAAGAGGGGACATCCGGCTGTTCCTAGTGGCCTTTGCCCGTAATTTGGTTTGTATTGTATTGGAAGTTATAAGGCTTTTAACAGTCGATATTTGTCTAACACATTCATTTGCATGTCATCGTCATTGCATTCCTTGTTTGAGCATTCGTCTAGAGAATATATATGATTCATTAATTAAATTTCATATCATCATTAAGTTCATCATATTTAACTGTTTATATCATGTGCTTGTATTGCCATGAATTGAATTGACTCTATTGATATCATATGGGAATGGATGATTGTTTGATTGACTTACTGGGCATTCAAAGCTCACGCAACTTCTCATGTTGCAGGATGAGAAGGATGACAGATATGGATTACTTTGCTTTGGACTAGGATCTGGATTGGATTGCTTGTTGTTGCATATTTTACTATTTATTGCTTATCTAGATTAGGGCTTTTTGGTGAATATTGAGTTGAAATAGCTTATTTAACTTTATACTTTAGTTTTATACTCTTTTGGGGGTCATGACTCAGCTGAAGTCATAGACTGTGATTTGGATTACATGTTTTTATTTAGCTTCTGCAATTCTGATCAATAAAGGTATGTTTTACTTTTATTACTTATGATTTTGATATGGCAATCCGTGTTCCAGCGATGTAACCCGAAGGTTGCACTTCGAGATCCATGCAGTCCTGCATAGGGAATTGTGTTACGGGTTTGGGGGTGTGACAGGTAGTATCACCCAAAAGGAAATGGAAAGGGGTGGCTTGCTACCATGGGAATTATCACCAAAAAGGAAAGAGGGTGGCATCTCTTACCTTGGATCAGAATCTCCTAAAAGAAATGGATAATGTGATTTCCACTACTCTTTAGATAAGAGGGAATGATGTGATTGATTGAGCACATTCCTGGGACAGAGTTTCTTAGAGTAGATGTGGGATTGAGTTCTTGGTTAGGCTTGGCCTAACACCCCTTGCATACGCTGCATCATTTCATTTCATCATATGCATTGCATCATACCTTATATTGCATTGCATTCTTGTTTGTGTGTGTTGTTCATCATCTGGGTGCTCATTGCATTCATTTACATTGATTGTATGTGATGTGCGATTGTGGAGTGATATTGGTGTGTTGTGTGATTGTGGAGTGATATTAGTGTGTTGTGTGATTGTGAAGTGATACCGGTGTGCTGTGTGATTGTGAATTGATCGTGGTGTGATGTGTGATTACTATTTGAGTTATAGTGTGATCTGTGATTGTGGATGATATATGTGTTTTGTGAATGGTGTGATAAGTAAAAAGGATGACTGTTACTGTATAGAAGGTACTATGAGCATTGGTAGCCTTGGAAGTGCACGTATCATGACAGAGTTCATGAGGGCATGGTATTTATTGAGATTGCGTTGTGCATGTATCATGACAGAGTTCATAAGGACATGGTATCTATTGAGATTGTTCATGAGAACATGGTATCTATTGAGATTGTGTTGTGCATGTATCATCATGACAGAGTTCATGAGGACATGATATCTATTGAGATTGTGTTGTGCATGTATCATCACAAAGTTCATGCGGACACGGTATCTATTGAGATTGTGTTGTGTATGTAGCATGACCGAGTTCATGAGGATATTGATGTTTGAATGAGATGAGCATGATTATAACTACAGTGATGTATGTGTGAAAACAATGGCATGACATTAAGATGAATTATAACTTGTGGAATTTATGTTGTGATTGTGATGATAAGTAAATGAGTAGAATGACATGATAGTGATAATCTTGATTTCTTAACTGCATTGTTGACATGAATAAGGTGGTAGTGTTTGTTCAAACTTGCAGGAATTAACATGACTTATCATATGATTATGAAAATAACTATTGTAGTTACTATGGATTTTTTCAATTGAGCCTCCAATCATACCTTTATGTTGAAACAGGTTGACCCTTAGAGAGGTGACAAACAAAGGCTGGAAGTACTAGCAAGCTGTGAATAAGACCATGGGAACTATAAGGAGTAGGAGTTGCTGTTAAAATTTTAGAGATTGTTTTAGTTCTGTTTTGACCCCTAGTGGGCAATAATAATGTAATCATTACTTTGATTAGATTTAGTTTGTGATTATTGAATTATGGTTAAAAGTTTGATTAAATTTTATAAGACTTTCGTTGATTTTAGATTGCTCTGTTGAACTACGGGTTGATTGATTTGGTTTGGCCACATCCATGGTTTGGATCCGAAAGTCAATCCTTTGGAAATCGTCAAGATTACATATCTCGGATTCGGGGGGTGACACAACCACAAAGCGTTGAAAGCAATCTAATGCTTCCAACTTGTGGGAAATCAAGTACATATAATTGTATGACGTGTAATCATCGATGAATGTGATGAA
Organism: Pachysandra terminalis; assembly: GCA_031762675.1. Lineage (NCBI taxonomy): Eukaryota > Viridiplantae > Streptophyta > Magnoliopsida > Buxales > Buxaceae > Pachysandra > Pachysandra terminalis. The sequence goes on from JAUPMG010251515.1 coordinate 16,117, forward strand.
ATATGACTCTTTGTGATGAGTCCTAATATTGATTGGTCCACATATGTTAGAATGGACTAACTCTAAAGGAACGATTGCTCTTACTACCTTACTGAATGGTTTCCTACACTTACTGGCCAAACAATGCTAAAAAATGAGTAACTGAACCTTGGCAAGCGATCCTAGCAGACCTGATTTAGCCAACCAATTCATTCTCTCTACCCTTATGTCGCCTAGTCTGGCATGCCATCTCAATGAATTTGAAATAATAACATCATCATTATGGAAAGTCAAATTAGAAACCAAATTTGCATCACTTGAATAATCAATATAAAGTTTAAACAGCACATTAGAGATAAATCCCCTACCGTATAAAACTGACTCTAAAGAAATGAAGATGCAGTCTCTATTTAAAATGATAGAAAAAGCTGCGTCTAAGTAACTCTACTACTGACACGAGACTACGCAGAATGACGAGTGCATAGAGTACATCATGAAGCATCATTGCGCGGGTCCTAATAGTATGTTTAAATGCTTAGCATTAACTCCTTATTATTGTGTTGGTCTCCCCTTGAAATCTTGAGGAAATCCCTTTCAGACCCCATGGATTTCCGTAGCCTAAAACATAACCTAAAAACCGAGAAGCGCATCCGTCGGTGAGTGGTTGGCCCACCGACGCACTCGCTGATAGGGACACATTGTGAGTACTGCAAACCGTCGGTGAATGGTCAGTCCGCCGACGCACCCACTGACAGGGACCTCCCTTATTTTGTTTAAACCTGCCGGTGAGTGATCGGACACACCGACGCATTCACCGATGAGATGATCGGTGAGTGCCGAGGGACCCTGGAGAACCCACCGACCAAGCCCACGTATTTTGATGTTGTGACCGTCTGTGAGTGGTAGGACCCACCGACACACTCACCAATGCCCATTGGTGACTGCTCTTGCGGTCCAAGGGTGCCACCGAAGGGCATTGATCATGTTGAGTACTTTGTGATTGTTAGTGAGCGGTCGGACCAACCGACACACTCACCGATGCCCATCGGTGACTGCCTTGTGGTTTGAGGGTGCCACCGAAGGGCATCCGCCGACGCACCCACCGACAGAACCTGATTCTGTCATATGCTTCCCCCGTCGGTGGATCCTCCGGACCCACCGAAGGTGAGTTATTTTGTGTTTGAGAATAAGAGACTAAGGGAAGGGAGTATGTTACTCCACAAACCCAGATCATTTGTGAGATTATGAATTAAAGTGAAGAACACTACGATTATGATGCGTAGTTTAAATTGCTAAATGTTTGCACTATCATTAAGGAATCATTGGATTAATCTTATGTGATGGCCTATGGGCTTTGTAAATGCATGTTAGTGTCAATGCATATGATGAATGAAATATAATGGTGATCATCATGAGTTCATGTCCTACTTACATGAATGAATGGTATGGATGTGCAAAGATCCATTGGTGTGATGTGATGACTAGATGCCACTGCTTTTGTAATGGGTTGTTTTCTCCTTTTGCATTTTCTAAATTACATTAACTGTAATATGGAGACCCTGATTATTGGACCCACGGTCGAGATGACCCCTGGGTGTTACTCGAGATTGAGAAATGTGAATTGATTATATGGATGGATACGCCTGATGGGCATGACCGGGTGAGGACCAAGGATGTCCAATAGACCCTGACGTAATATCGTCTTTGAATAGAAATGTTTGGTGTCTTGAACTGGGAAGAATGTCACGGAGGGAGGTTCACGAAGATGATGCCCTTGGACTATCCTGTTGAGATGGTATGTCCTGGATAAAAATAAAAGTGGGGCATGAATTCCAGAGGGTCGCAAGTCCCTTAAAACTGTGCTGTACACACAGAATCGGCGAAGTATCCTTAGCTCGAAAGGGGCCATGACTCACAAAATGAGACACATGGTGTTACATTCCGGATCTTGCGTGCATCTCCAGAGTTGATGACAGAAACATTACATGCATATCATTTACGGTTGTGAATGATTATAATTGTGAACGGGAACTAGATTTCCCTATGAATGTTCATGGAGCATCCTGCATTGAGTAGTATGTGGGACTGAGAGGACTGATGAATATGATACCTAGACATGTGAGTTTGAGATGAGAGAACTGCATTTAGTTGTAATTGTGGTGAATTGATGTGATGTATTGTTGAGTGATTTGTAGATCATCGTATATAGGAGTGACTGATTCCTCATTATGCTAGTAGAAATTGGGTTAATGTTTCAGATTATCCTGTTCAGGTAAGTATGTGTCACGACCCTAGATTGTAGAGTGGATCTCATGTGTAGATGATCAGCACCCCAGAATTTCAGGCATGATTCTTACCCCTCACCAGGAGGTGGTAAAGAAGTAAGTAATCAAAGTTAAAGTAAACCAAACTATTAAATTAAGTGATTACCCAGACTATTGCAATCCATAGGTGTGTATGGGAGTCTCCTATCCCGATCCACCCTCAGAGTCTAGTAAAATGCGCAGCTACGCAGTGGAACCTGAAAATATTTTCAACGAAAGGTTAAGCTATAAAGTCGCGAATAAACCCACAATAATTAGGTATTTACTCAGAAACACAATCCAGTAAATAAATATGGAATACCATATAGGTAGATTATGATAATACGTAATAGTTCATGACCTCTATGTCGTTATGTTCTTAACTATCGTGAATCAACATAAGATTATGATGACAGTTCATTACATGTATTCGTACAATTCAATTCATAATTTTATTATGAGTGATAGCCTGTAGTTAATCAATACATTTTCTCACATGTATAATTCTACCTATTGAATATACTTACTTTACTGATATAATCTTAGAGTTATCTACTATGAAGTCTTATTCATAAAGCAATTAGCATTCCATACTAATACTCTAAATAGTCCTAATCCTTATCGGATTAGTCTTCGTCTTAATCACCATTCAGTCTTCCAACCCCTTCTACGTGATTTAGATTCTAAGATCTAAAGAACACACAACTAGTCCCACTCATTAAGTGATGTAGGGGAAGTTTTCACTTTGATCCTAAACATCAGTCAATTAGGTTGTTTAGTTCTATTCACCATTTGTTCACACAAATATCCACATAACCTACTATTCAACATTTACTAATCCATGACTTACCATATTCCACATTCCACATTACAGTTGACAATCACAATCTATAACATTAACTGACTATCATTCTATTTAATCATAACAGTAAAATCGGCATAGTATGGTCACCATATGTCCAGGGATGCATGCCATGCAATGAAGAGATGTAGTGGTTTGTTCATTTGTATGCAATGACATGAACAGTTCTATATTGACCCAGCAATTGGTCTAAGAAATCACGTGAATGCAAATGCATGTCGTTGATATTGTGATGTGATATGCCCACGCCAGATCCGGACTATACCACCATGTATCCATCCTCAGATACACGGCCCCTTTCGGGCTAAGGACACCTCGCTGATTCTGTGTACAGCACAGTTTTAAGGGACTTGCGACCCCCGAAAATTAATGCCCCGCTTTTATTTTTATCGGGGGCACACCATCTCAACAGGATAGTCCAAGGGCATCATCTTCATGAACCTCCCTTCGTGGCACAATATTCACTCACAACTATCAATAGAATTTACCCTTTATATATATAATACGATATATATAGGTATCCATAGGCTCTTGGGGTAGCTATTCCCTCACCCTTAAATCATCTTGGATTTATAATATATATAGTCCCCCATGGGACACCAGAGCCTTAACTCTCATTTGGTCTCATTCTTAGAGCCCAAGTATCCTCACTTTTTCCCTCCTATCCTTCTCAAAGGACAAAGGGGTAGTCTGTGGTCCAAGTCCTCACAAGGACTAAACATGCATGCATGACCATTAGATGCATGAGATTAACAATCAGCTACATGATATGCATACAAATAATCACAGCTGAGTAAACATCAATCATTCTGATCATGTTGCACATACCAGAACTAGAAAAAGAATAACAACAACACCCTTACTTATTACCATATCTCATGCTCATTTAAATAAAATAAATAAACGAAACAATGCACCTTCAAGGACTTTACATCATTAGCCTTGTCATCGCAATACTATTCCTTATGCTTATTGGCTAACATAAGCATCATGCACAATCATACCCGTCTCATTTCATTACAGTAGATATCATACATAATGATTCAAGTAATGCAAAACAATTAAGGCTATCACTGACATTACTTCACATTTCCATAAGTTATGTACATACATAACATACACAATCATACATTCTCTATGTACGGTTTACATCCTTTATTATTTGAGGATGAGCGATCATTTGCCAATCACATCCACATCATTCAGTCAAGTACCTCGTGTACCTATCACTTGCGTGTATGAATTATTCACATACAAAGTAGGTTTGACCTCACCTCAATCAATGTCTTATCACTTTATTTGAAGTTATATATTATGTATATAACATGCAACTCATTAATTCAATTTACCTCATTTCATAGGGTTGAGGCTTATGCCATAGCCAATTAACATCTTAGGTATTACTAGGGTACCCATGTGCACCTAGTTTCACATACTATTCCACAATTCAAGGTCTAGGTCTTGGTAGGTTTCTAAGAACCACCGACCACATCAATAACCTGTACACTAGTCACAACAAGCCATATGGTCCCTGGGGTCACATGTAAACCCCAGGCTAACACAAGTGCTCCCCTACCTTGCCAGGCAGCCCTAAGGTCATAGTGATGGCACCCACTAGTAGGTATCCAATTCCAAACTCACAACAACCATACACATGTATCATTTAGTCATTATCAACAACTAACACACACTCGGAGCATCAGTGATTAATGGTCCGAGTGGCAAGGTTCAGACGGTGACAGTCTGGAAATCTGACTAAGTTTGGAAAACGTTGAATTTTCACCAAAATATTTTTAAGAGTCTAGGTTATAAAACTTTTCTTACCAGACTTTAGACATCTAGTCTTAGTATGTTGTAACTAGATTTTACAAATTATTAGGGGCCTCAAAGGTTAGCTAAACGTGCCCCAACTAAAAATTAGTGTTTTTAAAAACGTCCTGAAAACTAGAATTTGTACTAAAACCCAAGAGTTGACTTTTCATACAATCAGAATTAGGGTCTGGGAGTATTTTTATTGAACTCAAATGGGGGGTGTTTGCTTATTTACATGTAATATCTTAAGTAAATTGAGAAAAACAATATGAGGACATTTACTTAACCGATGTGAATAAGATGTTGTCTGAAGACTAAGCTGTCCTGAGGGCTAGTGCTGGAGAAATTGGGCCCAGAAGGCCACAAAATACCTGGTCGGTGGGTGTTGTTAATGCCAACGACCAACTTACTGACCACCCCATCGGGGGGTCCGAAACCGAATGCATTTTGTACATGGTCGGTGGGTGCCGTCGGTGCCACCGACCAACTCACCGACACCTGTCGGTGGGTCCATCGGTGCCACAGACCAACTCACCGACAGAAACCACCCTACGCCAAATATTCGTCGGTGGGTCCCGTCGGTGGACCGATGGACCCGCTGATAGGAACCTATACAACCCCGTCGGTGGACCGACAACCCATCAATAGGGGCGATTCTGGGTTTCGAATTTCTCAGAATCCACTCCCTTTCACTCCTAGGTTAAAATCCACACATCAAGAGGATTTAAAAACCCTTACTAAGCACATATCGGGTGTTCCAACTCATTTTTATGGAATTAAAACAACATACAATCATATATGGATCAAAATTATAACCCTAGGTTAGGT
>JAUPMG010251521.1:4091-21893 GCA_031762675.1 Pachysandra terminalis
TTGTTTTTAGATATAGGATTTTTGTTTTGATTATATTTTATTTTAAGATATTTTGTCATTTTTGGATGTTTTAATTGTTCTAAATGTCATGTTCTATCTTGATTTTATTATCATTATCTTAGTTTGATGTGATATGTATCGAATTAATTTTCCCATGTAATTTTATTATGATTTAGCTATTTGATTTGTTGCTAAAATGCTTGAATGTCATATAATGCATACTTGAATTCACTAGCACTTGCATATCAAACTCACAAGCCATGTCCCACCATTCTCACCTATTTTAGCGAGCTTTGTAAGTTGCAAACGGGTGACCAATGTCCCTGGTGGCAAACCTTACGCTCCAAGAGTCTAGTAGGCATACGGTCAGGCAACCATTGTCCCTTGTGCTGGCGCCCAACACTGCACCCTGAACCAAACGACCAGAGAAGCATGTGGAGAAATCTATGTGCGGAGGTTGGTTCAATCAGTTTTGGGTTCCCTTATCCTTTAGATGCATAATCGTGAACCCTATGCGCATATAGAACCCAGTTTAGGTCTTAGAAAACCGGAGTATTAGGACACTGTGGTAATTCATAAATGTTGAAAAAGAAATTAATGCGTACATTTGAGTCCATCTGGTTTGGACCCACGGTCCGAACCTGGGTTAATGTCTTGAGTCCCCTTAGCTTGGGCTCCACAATTGGGCCTATTAAGCAATGCTACCCATTATGGTCAAGGGTCCGTGACCCAAAACCTAGTTCATACATAAAGAGTCCATACCCATGGGTCGACGACCCATGTGCATCTAGGATAAACATTCATGTATGGAGTCCATTTGGTTTGGACCCAGGGTCAGACCCAAGTCTGTGTTCTGAGTACCCCTAGTTTGGGTCCTCTGGGTGGGTCCATTAGGTAAAACTACCATTATGGTCTAGGGTACATGACCCAAGACCCAATCATTCGTAAAGAGTCCATACTCATGGGTCCACGACCCATGTGCATTTAGGATATGCCATGCATACATTTGAGTCCATCTGACTTGGGCTCGTGGTCCAAGACCATGTCCTTTTCTGAGTCTACCTTAGAGTGGATCCCTAGTCAGACCTATTAGGCAAACCTACCCATTATGGTCTAGGGTCCACGACCCAAGACCAAGTCCATAAATAAAGAGTCCATATTACGGTTCCATGACTCATTTAGAGGATCCAACTATTCAGAAGAACCATGAAATTAGAAGATCCAAGAAGACCAATGGAGTCAGAAGATCTAGATAAGGTCAATGGACTTAGAAGACTATGATGTTCCAGATCCAGATCCAAATAAAGATCCATGGAGCGGAAGGAGTAAAATGTAGACTAGGCCCTTTTTGGCCCAGGAAGACCTAGTTGCACGTATTTACACATTCAGCCCATTGTGGCACACTTGTATCCTTTATTAGCCTAAAGTGGCTCGGTCTGTCATAATACAGGATAATTTTAGGTTCTTATTATCTTATTATTCTTGTTATATTTGGGGTACCCTATAGGTCAGGTCCATGCATTATCGAGTCACGTCTAGAGTCATACCCATAAGGGTATACCTTTTAGGATTCATGTATCTTCATATCTACTTGGGGATAAGATTGAGATGTTCAAGGCCCAAGCAAGCTCAAATGGTTAGGTTTGCCATGCAAGGCTCAAATGGACCTAGGCTTCATTCTTGGGTCAATGATATTCAATGGCTCATTTCCTAACAATCGATCCACATTAAGACCCATGCATTCATTTTCAAACATCAGGTGAACCTAAAAGGTCTAAGGCCCAAGCAAAGTAAATGTGGTCAGAACTCACTCAAGCATAGACTTAATCATGGATCAATAACTGGTTAGCATGGATCTGATGTGGGTTCTCATTTAAACTCATTCACGAACATCCTACATTATTCATGCACCATTTTGGGATTTCTATGCATCTCAATGCATCATTTTCATGTTTTGGGTCTTATACATCTTCATGCATTGTATTTTGGAATTCCTATGTGTTATCTTGTCATTGCATTAAAGGTTTTTATGCATTATCATATGTTAGGTGGTTTCAACAGGTTATACAGGTTTTACAGAATTTATGTTTAATTTGCTAAACAGGTTTTACAGGGTATATAATCCCTTATTTTTAAGTGGTTATATACCTGTTTTTTTGAATTTTAGGGTTCTGAGTCCTGCATGATCCATGCATAATTTTGTCATTGTCATCATTACATTCGGAGTTCTTATTCACTATTTATATTATGTTGAGTTTATATAGGCGTTTTACAGGTTGTGTAATCCCTTATTTTTAAGGCGTTATATACAAGTGTTTTCGAATTTTTAGGGTTGTGAATCCTTATCCATCATGCATGTTTCATAGGTTTATTTTGAGTTATTTTTTAGGGTTTTTAGTTCCCATTTCATAAGTTATCAGGTAGTTTTAATTTTATAAGTCTAAAAAAAAAAACAAAAAAAAAATCAAAATCAAAATCAAAATCAATTTCTTGGTCCCATTTTGGTGGTATTATGTTTGGAGCCCAAATTTAAAGAATAAAATCAAAAAACAAGAAAAGAGATGGGAGGTAGAATAATCTCATTGGTACCATATGTGGTATTATGTGTTCAATTCATAATTCAAAATTCAAAAAAAAAAGAAAGAGATTTCATCTCATTTTCTTTTAATGGTATAATGTTTTGAATCCAAAATTCAAGAATAAAAAAAAGGAGAGAAACCTTCTTGGTACCATCCTCATGGTGATATGTTTTGAATCCAAAATTTAAGAAAAACAATAAAAAAAAATAAATTAATTAATAAATCAAAAAGCAAAAAAAAAAAAAGTTGGCCATTAGTTAACCTTAGCAAAATGCAAGGTTACTTTGGTGCCGATTAAGTCAACCTTCTAGGCGGTTCGCCAGCCAGTTCTCCCCTTTCGGACGGTTTGCCAACCCTCTGAGCGATTCTTCAGCTCCCTTTCTCCGATTTAAAGGTTGCTTTTGTGTCATTTGAAAAAAATTCTTATTTGGTCATTAGTCAACCTTCTAGGCAGTTCGCCAGCCAATTCTCCTCTTTTGGGCGGTTCGCCAACTCCCCTTCTCCCCTTTCCAGGTTGCTTTTGTGTCGTTTAAAAAAGTTTCTAGTAGGCCATTAGTCAACCATCTAGGCGGTTCGCCAGCCAGTTCTCCCCTTTCGGGCGGTTCGCCTGCCCTCTGAGCGGTTCGCTAGCTCCCCTTCTCACCTTTCCAGTTTGCTTTTGAGTCATTTACAAAAGTTGTTAGTAGGCCATTAGTAAACCTTCTAGGCGGTTCGCTAGCCAGTTCTCCCCTTTCGGCTGGTTCGCCAGCCCTCTGAGCGGTTCACCAGCTCCTCTTCTCCCCGTTCAAGGTTGCTTTTGTGTCTCATAAGCGGCTCGATAGCTCCCCTTCTCCCCTTTCAAGGTTGCTTTTGTGCCTCATAGGCAGTTCGCCATCCTCTTTAAAAGGTTGTTATTAGGACATTAGTCAACCTTCTAGGTGGTTCGCCAGCCAGTTCTCCCCTTTCAGGTGGTTCGCCAGGCCTATGAGGTGTTTCACCAACTCCCCTTCTCCCCTTTCCAGGTTGCTTTTGTGCTGATTGGGCGGTTTGCCACCCCCTTTAAAAAATTGTTATTGGACTGTGAGTTAACCTTCTAGGCGGTTCGCCATCCAGTTCTCCCCTTTTAGGCGGTTTGCCATCCCTATGAGCGGTTCACCAGCTCCCCTTCTCCCCTTCTCCCCTTTCCAGGTTACTCTTGTGTCGTTTGGACGATTTGACTGCCCTTTTAATTCAGTTATTAGAACATGAGTTAACCTTCTAGGCGGTTCGCCAGCCCTCTAAGTGGTTCGCCAGCTCCTCTTCTCCTCTTTCCAGGTAGCTGTTGAGTTGTTTTTGCAGTTCGTCAGCCTGTTTAAAAAGTTGTTATTGGACTATAAATTAATCTTCTAGATGGTTCGCCAGCCAGTTCTCCCATTTCGGGCGGTTCACTAGCCCTCTGAGCGGTTCGCCAACTCCCCTTCTCCCCTTTTCAGGTTACTCTTGTGTCATTTGGACAGTTTGACAGCCCCTTTAATTCAGTTATTAGACCGTGAGTTGTCATTCTAGGTAGTTCGCCAACCAGTTCTCCCCTTTCGAGCGGTTTGCCAGCTCCCCTTCTCCCATTTCACGGTTACTCTTGTGTCGTTTGGGTGGTTCGTCAGTACCCAAAAGAAAAAAAAAAGAATAAAAAAGTAAAAGAAAAAGAAAAAAGTGAATTATTCATCTAGAAATTCTTTCGGAAGTGCGGTTCGCCAGCCCCCAAAACTCATTCATATGGGATTCATGTCCACATCACATGTATATGCATTGGTCTACTTTTAATACCTTTGTGTAGAATGCCCTGTCTCCTTTTAATAGATCAATGATCCACTTCAATAAAGAGCCTCACAAAAGGGTAGAAAGGATGTTCAAGATACAAAAAGAGAACAATGTGGTCAAGGAATCATACATTACCCCCTGGCCACAACAAGAGAAGAATGAAGCCGTATCCCCTTTCTCAAGGTTATGTTTTTGGGACCTTTGACCTTGGGACAGGTATCTTTAAGAAGGTTCCCACAATGGTTGTTTTCAATTTCGTAGTGATAAAAAAAAATCTTGTTTTAATGTTCATTTCACATCAATATGCTCCTGATAATTCAGATATATTTTTTATGAAAAACAATGAAAATAATGCACACTTAACATGGAAAAATTGAATCTATGGAGGGACTGAAAGTGACCTATAAAAAAGTGTAAACTAAAGTTATATCGTCTTCAAGATAAAGAAGAGATTGATTTAAGGTCATTGACGGGTCTTACGAAGATATGCTTGGGTTGGATGTAGATTTTGCCGCTCAGAAGAGAAACTGGGGTATTTCATATCTAATTCATGCTAATGAAGTATGCCTCAGACTAGTTTTGATATGATCATGTCAAAAGAAAGTTGAATTAACAAAAGCGAGAAAAAGTTATCAGGAGCAAAACTGGGGCATTTTTTCATACTAATGGAGTGTACCTCAGATGGGTTTGGTTATGATTATAAGGATGTTGAATTAACAAAAGTGAAACAAAATTGAAAATGGGGCATTTTATTGATAATCAATCAATGACATATGGATGGAGTTTGCAATAAGAGGAAGAGCATACATTTTTCAAAACGGTGATTCTATCATAAAGGTGGAATAAGGTTGAATATCATGGACAAGAAGCGTGCATTCTTTAGACAAATGTGAAGAATTTTCCTGAACTAATTAAACCAGATCTTAGGACATGTTGCTTAACTAAATATTACTTGAAATGATTAGATGTCATTTTTCTTTTGACCTTTAAATGTTATAATCCCTAGTTAAACACTTTGAGCCTTATATTTCTTTCATTGACCCGAACCGGGACTAATCACTTCAAACTGGGGAAAATTTCAAAAAGTGAAGCTTAATTCAAAAAGCAATGAGAATTCTTAAAAGTGGAGGAATCAATGTTGGGTGTTCAAAAGTGTGAAAAAAATGAAATTCATTGAAAAACAAAGGGGAGAAAAGAAATCAAATGCTTCTAAAATTAGAAAAGGAAAGCTAAGAAATGTTTACAAATGGGGCATGCTACAACCCAAAATCCAAAAGAGAGAGTCTCTCAAGTCGAGCAAGTCCCGGTCAACCTCTTCCAACAAAATGATTTCTTTTGAGCTTTATATCCGTCTTTTTCAAGCCTTAAACCCCGCCTTCGTTTGGTCTTACTTTTAAGTCCTCTTTGATTAATGTGATATCTAGTGAAGGCAACGTTTTAATCTAGTATTAATTTGTGATGATGGAATTTATGGTCTAAAGCAGCATAAAGAAAATCTACTACGGACAAGATAATCAGTCATGGAGAATCAAATGCTATAATTGTGGTAGAAAAATCTACAGGATCATCGACAAGCGGAAGGATGAAGAATCTAGCAGTTACAGAACTAGAGAGAAACATCTGAAGCAAAATGGTAGGAAAAAATAGAAAAAAAGAAGAAAAGAGAATGAAATTACCATTTGTGAATGATCCTGAGTGGAGTATGTAAGACAACTGTGACAAGAAGCCATTCATCATCTCAGTTCATCCTCATTGGAGCAAGACAGAGTTGGAACTGAATCAGTCACTTCGTGATCAAGGTCAATATTATTTTCAAGCAGCTTGGTCAATTATCCTCCTTAGCAGTTTTGATTTGGCCAGGCTAGACATTCGTCAATTTTTCAAGATTTGAGAATATGGTAATAGCTATGGTAATTATTGGGGATGAGCTTAGAAGATTGAAATATTGAAGAAGTTTTTCAATTTTGATTGTTGCATTGGATTCTTTGTATTCATCTAAAAATTGTATCTTAATTATCTTGATCATATCGGTGTGAAAGAAAATTTAAAAAAAAAAGGAAAAGAGTTTGAAAATTCTTTCCTTCCATTCATTTTCTGTTCAAATATGCTACATCTTTCTAGATATTACAAGATGCAGACTAGGAGGAAAACAGAATGCCGGCACAGTCTTAATGGAGCTTGCCATCATACCTTTGGAGGAATGTTTTCAGAAGCTACATTTGAAGTATCCCCATGAAGGAGCATAAAATGTCAATTCTCAAGGGACATTACCTAAAAGATGCCCACGTATGGGCAAAGCCGTATGGAGATCATTCTCAAGAGACATGGCTTACGGAGATGCCCCTATTCATCCCAGAAGAATCATTTGAAGATGATGGAAATAACTGAACTCTGAGAGAAAGTCAAAGAAGTGAAAGCAGAAAGCGAGACCTAGAAAAGAAGAATTATCATATTGCAAGTGTCAGTTGAGTAAAACAAATTCCTGTGTACATTGGATCCTGTCTTATTTATAGACTTGGTCCTTGATAGTGATGCGACATTAATCAAATGAGATTGGGATTTGTCCAATCCTTTGAGGCGGTCAAATGAAGATCTGACTTGACTCAATAAGTCATGGTCTTCACCTATCTTTCAGTTCATGAGCTGAATTTTGCTTAAAATCAAATTTATTTTCCATATGTTGAACTTCCAAAAAAGACTCATCATCAAAATACCTTTGAACTTTGAGCAACGAGTAAGTCCTAAAAAAGAACCCCTTTGAACCCTGGGCAACGAGTAAGTCCTAGGAAAGAACCCCCTTTTGTGGTCTGGGTAGAGGCTTAGCCCCCATATCAATTTTACTTGGATCTTTTAGAAGTTCAATCTGTAAAGTTATGGTTTGATTGAAGTAAAATCTTTTTGTGAACGGACAAATCGGGGTTATGTCTTTATCTTTGTTATTCATCACTCGCGATTCTGACAAAGAGGGATAGCTGTAGACACCCCAATTTGCACGGAAAACTTTATTTTTTTTTTATCTTTGCAGCCTTTGGAGGCTTGAGCTTGGCACCTTGACAGTCTTATCATCATCCTTCAATCCCAAATCCATTTGAACCGAAATTCTCATTGAAATCCCCAAAATCCATGAAATTACCAAAATACCCTCAATGGCCCATGCGCTTCATCGTCCCTTAAAATCTCTTTCTTACATTATAAATTAATTCTAGGATGAAAATGTGTTCCAATGGATATACAATCCTCTAGTTCCAAGATCATAGGATAAAATTACCGTTTTTCCCTTGATGTTGTTTTGGGTCAAATTTCAGACTTCTGGATGTTAGAAAAATATTCCAACTACAGATTTGATCTTTCATACAAATTCTGCCAAATAGTTGTAATTTAGTCAAAATCTGAGAATGATGATGAGAGGAATATTTTAGGTATTTGAAAAGTGAATTTTGGGATGAAAAAAATAAATTAATTGGGTTCTTGATAATGAAAAATTAAAAACCATAAGAATTTTGGGTAATGAGAGGATTAGATTAGGTAATTAGTTAATTTAAAACTCTTTATCTTAAATTAGGTTAGAATTTGGATTAGGCTAGATTAATTATTAATAAAAGAAAGAAATAAAAATAATAATAATTTAATTAAAGTAAAGAAAGAAGAACCTGTAAGGAGTCTTCTTCTTCTTCCCTTCTTCTTAGGGTTGTAGAGAAAAAAAGAGGGGAGGATTCAAGAGATAAGGGAGATGAGAGAGGTTAGATTAGATAAAAAGAAAGAGAGCAGAAGGGATTAACATAGTGATTCGAATGTAGGAAAAGTGGGAGAGGAGATTGAGATAAAGAAGGGATAGATTAAACAGATGGGGATTTTGGGAGATTGAAGATTAGGATAAGGGAGAAGAAAAGAGATTATGAGGAATTCGATCTATGGCTATAAGAAGAACCGTTTGGAGAGAAAAAGAGGGAGACATTCTAAGAAACATTGGCAGAGAAAACCCTCATTCGATCTACTCTGAGTTATGCAAAAGAGGTAAGCAATCTAAAACCTCCATTACAGATCTTCTTCTCCACTAACCCTTAGCAAAAACCCTATGAATTCTATACAAAACCCCCATTAGATTAGTTGTGTTCGTTAGCCATTACCAATCAACCCAACCCCTTTCCTGTTCGTCGTTGATCTCAAACCTTCAAAAATCCCATTCGTCTGAGTCCAAACCTAAAACCGAATCCCATTTGAAGACCAGCATTAAACACAATTGTGTTCGTCTACAAAATCCTAAAACCAAAACCCTTGTTCTTCCTCCATTCAAACCTATGAAATCTAAATTAAATGCTTGCCTAAACTCCCTACAAAAAAACCCCTTTGTTCCGATTCAAAACCCCAACATGAAACCTGACAAAGACCATCTATATTCAAATCCCAGCAAGCGCTCTTCTCTTTAATTCATCTTTCCCCAATCCATTCTCTGTTCGTCACCCATTCATACCCCCATAGAAACCCTCGAAAATCATTCTAAAATCCCCTTGAAATCTTACAACATCTTCTCCATTTGAAAATCCACATCAAAACCCTAGACATTCAAACCCTTGTATCCCATCCAAAACCTAGATTTGAGTCTTCTGAAAATTCCCCTAAAATCCATCAAGAATCACTTCATATTGTGCATTCCCCATCTCTTCAAATCGGAATCAGAAACCGAAAGCTTCACCAATTTTTTACCAACCTCAATCTTCCATTACTGCTTGTGTCTCCATGCTCAAAAATTTGTTAATGATTCAAGTCTTCAAATACAATGAAACCAAAGGTTGCTAAGGGTAATAGGTAAATTTATTTATTTATTTATTTTTCAGATTTTTATTCTATTTTTCAGTCGATTTGTGCATGTTGGTTGGTCTTATTATCGTTATTTGTTTCTTTCTTTCTTTTTCTCTGTAATCATATGATTCCAATGTTAATCAAGGTCTAAAATTTTCATTTTTATTTTTGTTTTCTTCTTCTCATTATAGGATTTAAGTTCGATTATGATCCCTAAAGATCTAAATAGGATTCTATTTTCGTTGCGATTGTTATTTTTGTGATTATAGAAGATATTTTAGGATGTTAATATTTAGAATAATTCATTTTTAGGGATTTAGATTTACGGTCCCTTTTGATAATGTTTAGATCTAAGAATTTTTAATATTTTTAGAATTTTATTTTAACTGGCCA
This sequence comes from Pachysandra terminalis, assembly GCA_031762675.1. Classification (NCBI taxonomy): domain Eukaryota; kingdom Viridiplantae; phylum Streptophyta; class Magnoliopsida; order Buxales; family Buxaceae; genus Pachysandra; species Pachysandra terminalis. Next base: position 13,640 of record JAUPMG010251521.1, read on the forward strand.
AATAAACTTAGACCAGGTAACCGGTTAAACTGGAGGAGAGTGGGTGCCCAACCCCTTCCCGCTCTCTTAACTAAACCTCCCTACCCAGTCTGGTTAGACCAATATTAAAATCAAATTTTTAGGTCTATTTTGAGATAAAAGACAAACCCATGGGTGACCATTCACACCCAAACCCAATGGATGGTGGCGACTCGAATTTACCCAATCTATCAAGGGTCCACCCGACCCGGGGTAGTTCACAATTGTTATTACAATTATTGTTGTACTAACCTTATGATTTGATCCCCATAAGAGGATGGGTGACTATTTCATGCTTCTTACAGGGCATCATAGGCTCACGCAACTTTTCATGTTACAGGATGGGACGATTGACCGAGTTAGCTGTGTGTTGTTGTTGATTAGTGGGCTTGGATGTTTTTGTTTCTGCTTGCTGTCTTATACTCTCGAGGGATTTTAACTTTTGATATTTGATGTAATAACTCGTGGTTATTGGAACATTGTTGAGTGACTGTGGCATGACGAAAGAGATCTACCCAACTTTCATTACAAAGAGCTCTGTTAAGGCACTCTTCAATATTGGCTGCACCCCGACGGTTATTCGACCATGTGATTGGATTTCCGATGAAGCCTAAGTCCATGAGATTGCATGTCTCAACACAAGACTGAAAAGGCTGCAATTGTGCTGGAGTAGAGTCGCGTCCAACTCCTTTTTCATCTGCATGTAAGATGGCATTGAAATCACTTGTAACTAACCAAGGTAAGTGGTGAAGCTCATCAACTGTCATGCCCTGAATCTGAGATATGGAATCTTGTGGATTTCCAAGGGAATGACCTTAGGATCCAACCAATGGATGTGGCCAAACCAATAAAACCATACTTTGTGGTTCAACAGAGCATAACTAATTCATTAACTGAAGTATGGTCAACTGTAAATAAATAAAAAATACAACTGAATGCGTAGTTGGGTCAAAACAACTAAATAAATCCTTAGTTTGAAAATAAACAACTAATAATGTTCTCATGTTCAAAACAACAACTTTCACGTTCACCAGGCATCTCTCTTCAGGTTAACCTTCATAGTCATATAATAAAATCATTAATTCACACAATACCGTATCATGCATCTATATACATTTCAATCATACGAACAACACATGCTTTCCAGCCATTCTTATAGTTTTCTTGTTTTATAATTTACATCATTATCGTAAATAACATAATTACCCACATACCATCATTATCATAATCATACACATGGAAAGTCTCTAGCTTTCACCCAAACCATCACTACATAATCACAAGTGTAGAACATATCTTTCTCATAAACTAGAACTCACATGAACATAGTCGTGCTAAAACATATTGTCTCATATGACAGCCAAATCCCATGGTGATAACCATGCTGAAACATCCTTCCTTATAATCCGTACATCTCATGATACAAACAACACTCAGTTACCAAACAACATACCAAATCAATCACATCCAAGAATGCAAGTGAGATGCTAAATATGATATGAAATGCTCATGATGAAGTGATGATGATGAAATGAATGCAAAAATGGGCGTGAAAGAAATGTTTCTAGGACCTTTAGGTTATAGGAACCCTATGGGAAAAATCCAAATTGAAGAGAGGGAGATCAAACCTAGAAATTGAATGCAAAAATGGGTTTGCTACATGTAAAGGTTCACTCATCACAGATGGTACAAGACCCAAGGCATGCATAAAATGTGCAGAAATAAATGAGTGTGTGGCACCCGAGTCAAAAAGTAAATTGGCATAGGAATGAAAGATAGTCAATGTACCTTCCACCACTACATTCATTTCCCATCATCTTTCTAAATCGTCCCATCTATTAGGACATGGACTTATCCTCTTGGGGGTGGTAGATTGTATGCCCCTTGTCCTTGACCCTCGGTCTAGATCCTCTTTGACAAAACCACTTCACGTGTCCTGTCTTTCCACAATAGTTGCAAGTCATCGAAGGTCTCTGCTGTATGTATCAGCCTACAATAGGAGCCCCAGATACTGTAGCCGACCTCGCCCCAACCTCCCTCTAGTGATGGTCATCAGACCTGGTCCTCTTCTCTCCTCTATGATGATTGGGTTGGAACTTTCCCCGGTCCAATCTGGAAGTACTTGTGCGCAAGTCCTAAATCCGTGGGAGACAACCTTAGACCTAATGGTAGGTCCTAGTCCTTCCTCGAACTTAGCATATTTTTCTTCCTCGGTAGCCACTATATGAGGTGCAAAGCGAGAGAGAATCGCGAATCATCCCTTGTACTGAGCCACCATTCGTGATCCTTGTTCCAGTTTGAAAAATTTCGTGGCCTTCTATCGCTTGTAGCTGCTGGGGAAATACGCTTCAAAATATTGTCTCATACACTCTTCCTAGTATTTGACCTCTCCTATAAATGGTTGGCTTCCCCTTTCAGCATTAATAGCTCCAGTCGTACCTTCTGGTCAGCCGGACAACCCATGGCTTGAAATATCTTCTTTAGCTCTTGCATCCATTCATGACCCTATATAGGTTCTCCTCTCCAATCAAATGATGGTGGTGACAGTTTCTTGAACCGCTTCAGCCAAGAGATTACCCCTCAATTTCTCTCAGTCAATTGAGTCTACCTCATAACCTATTCTCATTGAAGGAAGGTAGCAATAACCCCAAGTACTTGGTAGAATCCAATCAATAGGGGATCGACTTCCCCTCTAGATGATCCCTCACCAGCAACCTGATTCCCTCTACCTCCAGCAATTTACGCACATGTAGTAAGTCTCTAAGTACAAGGCTTAATAGTTCTACACTGGCATATTCACATACATCACATATAAGCAAAAAGGCATACAATTTGATATAATCACACAACGTCAAACAAATTGCAAGAAAACACCCATCACACAATTCATAGAAGTGGTTCCAAGGTTAACATGTTTCTATGTCTTCATCATAGGATGTCGCTAAACTCTATAGACTCTAGCTTCACTTTTCAAACCTAGAGCTCTGATACCAATCTGTCACGCCCCGAGTCAGAGATATGGAATCTCGAGTATTTCCAAGGGAATGACCTTCGAATCCAACCAATGGACGCGGCCAAACCAATAAAACCATACTTCGTGGTTCAATAGAGCATAACTAATTGATTAGCCAAAATCTCGTAAAATTTTAAATAGCATTACTAGGTAAACATTTCCAATATAATCCTGAAGTCAATTGTAAATAAATAAAAAGAAAAACTGAGTGCACGAAATAAATCCTTAGTTTGAAGATAAACATCTAACAATGTTCTCATGTTCAAAACAGCAACATTCACGTTCACCAAGCATCTCTGTTCAAGTCCATGAAGCATCACTCTAGAGGATATCCTGTTTCAAGTAAGGTTGAGCTTTGGAGGCTCAATAGGAAAATCCAAGGAAATTGTATTAATCACCTTCACAATCATATAATAATATCATTAATTCACACAATACCGTATCATGCATTTATATACATTTCAATCGTACAAACATCACATGCTTTCCTGTCATTCTTATAGTCTTCTCATAACATAATTTATATCATTATCATAAATACCATAATTACCCATATACCATTAGTATCATAATCATACACATGGAAAGTCTCTAGCTTTCTCATAAACCATCACTACATTCTCACAAGTGGACAACACATCTTTCTCATAGACCAAAACTCTTATGAACATAGTCATACTAAAACATATTCTCTCATATGACAGCCAAATCCCATGGTGATAACCATACTGAAACATCCATCTTCATAATCCGTAAATAAAATGATACAAACAATACTCAATTACCAAACAACATACCACATCAATTACACACTCAATGCAAATGGAGACAACATGAAGCACTCAAATGATGAAATGGCAATCACATTCAAGAATGCAAGTGAGATGCTATATAAGATATGAAATGCTCATGATGCAATGATGATGATGAAATGAATGCAAAATTGGGTGTTAGGACGAACCAAACAATGAAATCAACTATCATATCTCCTTTAGGGAATTCTACCACAAGAATGTGCTAGAACCGACAATAACACAACAGACCATCTTATCTAAAGTTTTTTGGAAACATCAAGTAGCAGACCCTCTTATCTAAAGAGTTCTGAAAACATCATTAAACATTTCTTTCAGGGCATGCTAACCGAAGGGTAGAAACCACCATCTTCCTTTCAAGGGACCCAAAAGCAGGAATTGCCATCTTCCTTTCATGGGATACCACCCAATGGCAGAAATAGCCATCTTCCTTTAAGGGGATACTCCCCAAAGGTAGGATTAGCCATCTTATACACATCCACAATAGACCCTCTGATCAAAAGAGTTTTAAAAACACACAATGATCACCCTAGGATTATTCTAAGACTCGGCATCCAACGAACCCTTCTAGAGTCACTCTTAAACACTCATCGCTAGTGATTACATCTAGAATCACTCTTAAACATAGACATACAATGATTGAATTTAGAATCACTCTTAAAAATACACATACCAGCACTTGCGTCACATAGGGACCACACACAGAATACATGCATATCTTATGCATTATGAACTCTCAACATAAACATCACATAAACAATACATATCTCATGTATATCTCACTAAAAATACTTTCATAGATCAAGGTACATAGCAGTAGGTCACAACATACTACAAATTGAGGCAATTGAGTCCTTTTGTTGTATAAAACTCTACACACTTACTAAAACCATAAATTAAAAAATCCCTAAACATCATTAAAATTTGTACCATCCATATTTTCATCTAAAAATACTGGTTACATGCTCAAAATCAAGTTTTCATCCCAAATTCATTGTATCTATCATTTTACACATCAAAATAATCATTGTGCATAGAATCACACATTAGGTCTAAATATAATTAATGTAATCAAATCATAGCATTCATCTCATTAAACATATGAATCTTAAGCATACAAACCTAATCTCAGCACATGATCATCATCTTTCATGCATTAATATTCCTAGATTAATCATGCCTGTATAGCCTTTATCATTCTTCCATGAACACAATCAATATAATAACCGAGAAGATCATACCTCTTTTCCACGCTCTATTTCTATGCAAATTTCCAACACTAGAAGATCACTAAGCCTTCTTCTTCCATAGCTTTTCTTCCTTATTCCCTCTTTCTTCTTCTCTTTTCTTTTCTCTGTAGTCAAAGCCCAAACTTCATATCTCGTTTTCCCTTGATCCTGCATCCTCAAATCAAGCAAGATGGAGAGAATGGAAGCCTTCTCCCTAACCCTCTTACGCATGAGGAAGGTTTCCCTTTCCTATTAGTTACTAATTTGAATTACAATTGAAATCACAAACTTACCCTCCATTCATCTTGGGCCAAAAAAAACTGAAACCCAGGCTCTCCACACTAGGCCAAAGCCAAATCTCCTAAAATTCATAAATTAGACAAGTCACTCTATAATTTTCCTTTAATTACAAATAAGTCCTAAACTGCCAACCCCTTTACAATTAAGTCATATTTTGCAAATTTAAGACCTATGGTCCATTGGAATTCCTTTATAAGGTTTTTAGATCAATAAATCATAATTAAATCAGTCTAATTATGATTTAAGGTCAGGGTCACTACACCAACTTGCATATGCTCGTTCCATGTATAACAGCATTGTTGAGGAATGGGGGTTGCATAGACCGCAGAGACCATCCATTCTGTGAGCTGCGGGTATACTGTGATTGTAGCATGAATGAATCGAGTCGAGGATGAGATTGTGCGAATAGTAACTCGAGTATCATCTCATAACAAATAATTATCAAGAAGACCAGGGACGTAGCGTACTACAACCAGATTTGTTGCAAGTTCATGATTTTTTCATGTATCGATGCTTAGGAACTGCCATCTAGACCCATCCAACATTATAGATTGGCAGGCTATAGGATGCTTCATATGAAGAAAGGCTGGTGAAGATTCTAGATCGTAAGGAGCAAGTGTTGCGCACCAAAGTCATACCTATGTTGAAGATTCAAGTGAGTCACCTTGGCGAGTCAAATGCTATGTGGTATTGGAAAACAACATCCAAAAGAATTTTCTACATCTTTTCTGAGTCAGGTATGTAAATTTCAAGGACGAACAGAATTACACTTTTATGAATCAATGTTAACCTTCCCTTGTGAATCAAACAATAGCCGATGTACTAACAGAATTACACTTTTGTGATTTGGATATTGGGCCTAATAAATATGAACCTTCCCTCACCTATCAACTCTTATGATTTAGATATTGGGCCTCAAAATGTGAACCTTCCCTCACCTACCATCTTATCACAAGTCTTTTGGGACCCCCATACAAGTCCTATCCCTCACCTTGGGTGAAACAAATAGATTGGTCTATTGAGACGATCAGTTCCTCAAAACATAAAAATATAAGTTTCCTCACCTATCATGATTTCCAGATCATAATAGTCTCATTATGTTCATAAACTCCAGCAATATAAAGTTATGAAGGTCAAGTCAATGCATTAGACCAATACAAGGTCATTATGCAACTATATATGCATCTGCTGTGCAAGTGAGAATGTGCACATTAACTAAGCAATCAAAGTATGTGTACAATGTGTAATAAGACTAATTAACATGCTGGGCAATGATTAAGCAAACATTATGAAGCATATCAAAATTTCACATATTAAACAAACATAGCTAATAGGTCCATAAAGAATTAAGTATAAGAAATCATTATAATTTAGCAAAACTAACACCAAAATCAGTCTAAGTAGGTCAAAATAAGCATGTATCTGAAATTTCATAGCAATCGGAGGACTTCGGAATTTTTTGGTTCGCCTAAGGTCTCCTATGAGTCCGTCGAGGGTCTTTGGGTTTGGCTCGATGTACTTTCGGTTCGCTGAGCTTAGGCTCGGTGGCATTTCCAGAGGCTTAAATTTTTTTCTGTGACGCCCAGCATGTGTTCGGCAGGTCGAGTAGCTTTTGAAAGTTTTGACGTCTCGTCGATAATTTGGCCATAACTTTGTGTACACTTATCGGAATCACCTCAAATTTGTTTTCCTGTGTTCCTAAGGAGCAGGGGAATCCAAAACTATAATTTGTTTTTTATTGGGAGGGGGTATTTTGGATTCAGCATGGTCTCAGCAAGCTAGGGAGGTCGCCGACGTTCTCTAGTTTTGTTCGGCGAGCCACGGAGGTCGCTGAACCTCGCGGATTTCAGAAAACACTTCTATTTTTGGTTTCTTTTGAGGCTTACACACAAAATATGATCAAGTTACATTTGTTATCATAGAAATCCGCAAAAAACCCATTCATAAAACTATTTAAAACTTGACTTTAATCATACTTACTATCGACACACCTGGCAAGGTGCCTTACCTTTTGCGTGCCTCGTGTGCACTGCAACCAGAGAGTGGAGAATTCAATCTAGGGCTGAGGGCAGACTCCTCAAAGAACGGCCGTTCCCTCACTCTAATCAGTCTCTGATGAAGTTACTGTGAGACGCGCGCAGGCCCAGGGCCAGGAGCGTCAGGAACCATTTGACATGTCTACTCCTGAGCAGGCGGACCAACCACACCGAGCTTCCACTTCATCTGCCCCTGGTCCAGACCGTGTCCATAGGCGTAACCAGTCCATCGAAGCGAGACTTGCAGCCTTGGAAAGGTCTTCTTCTAGGGCACAGATCCGGATGGCGGTGGAACATCGTCACACTCGGCGACAGGTGTCACGACTACAGAAGACGGTGGATGCGACCCTCCATTTCCTACAGGATACCTTCGGGTGCGGCAGCACGTCAGATTTGGCACGTCACCCTGGACTGCCACAACCGCCTTCTTCCAGCCCTCCGTAGTTAGTTTTAGTTTTACAGCGTTCGATGTATTTTGTTTTGCTTTATTTATGAGTATTGTGGAATGTATTAGACTTATAGGGTTAGCAAGTTGGGCAACAGTTCGGGCCCTTAGTTTGTGAGACTACCATGTTATACTAAATGGCAGTATTATTTTTCTCTTTACCTTACTTGCTTGTTGAATGTATATTTTTATAATAAATATCGAACCACTACCACTAGGACTCCTTAGAGAAATTTCGAAGACGAAATTCTTTTAAGGGGGGTAGATTGTAATGACCCGATTCCAGATCCCAGACTAAATGAGGTTTGAAGCCTAATTAGCCTTACTAATTAGACATAATCTCACAAGTGACTTGGACCAGTGACCAATAAGACCTTGACCATAGGAGGTTAGACCGACCC
>JAUPMG010251530.1:0-21892 GCA_031762675.1 Pachysandra terminalis
TTTTTAAAGACAAAATTCTTTCATTAATAAAAATACTTCCTCAACCACTTCCCATTTACAGTTTCTTCAATGGCATTCTCTTCCAAAGTAATAATTTTATTGTAACCTGAAGCTTGTGCAGAAGTAAGTTCAAAGGGTCCTTCCCACTTAGGAGAAAACTTAGGCTTGATGGTATTACTCCTTGCATGCAATGTTGCTCCTATGACCAGTTTACCAACTTGAAAATCTTGGGTCTGACCAACTTGTTGTAGGCTTGAGCAATAATTTGATGATAATGCAAATTAAATTGCAAAGCATTTTGCCTCTTCTCATCCAAATTATCTAATTCCTGAGCCCAGATAAGAGCAAAGTCTCTGAAATCCCAGTCTACCCTAATTGTATGTAAGATTCTTGTTGAGGCAACTTGTAATTCGACTGGAAGGAGAGCTCCTGCTCCAAATATGAGGGAAAAGGGAATTGTATTTGTGGCCCTGTGCTTGCTAACCCTATACGCCCCTAAAGCTTGAGGTAGGGATTCATTCCACCGTACAGGTTGATCATAGACCATTTTACTTAGAATTTGGATCAGAGTCTTATTAGTGGCTTCAGCTTGAGCATTCCCTTGAGGTTAATAAGTAGTATACTTGTTGTGGTAGATCCGGTAATGAGTTCTCATCTTCCTGACTGGCCTGTTGATGAAGGAAGTTCCATTGTTCGTAATGATCCTTCGATGGGGACAAAATTGAAGGACAATGTTATCCCTTATGAATTGAGCTACAGAAGCTCCATTGGCTCTCCTTAGTGGAACAACTTCAGCCCACTTGGTGAAGTATCTGTTTTTTATTTTTCCTCATGTCCTTCCTCGTTCATCGCCGGGACATTTAAATTCGGCAGATTCGTTTTGGAAGAAGAACTTGAGGCGACTTCGCCCTCGGCCCTGGAGCTATGTGCTTCCCAAAAAAGGAATTGGGTCAAGATCAGAAAGCGAGTGGGAAGGTCACCCTTCCTATGGGAAGAAAAGGCGCTAACTCCATCCCTTAGCCCTGAAAAGAGCTTCTTTCTTATTCTCCCCCGAATTTGTTTAATCTCCTCTCTCTCTAAAGGCTAGGTTAGCTGCTCTCCACACTTCTTTATCCGCTTATTGGAGAGATAGGTATGGTTGCCTTCTTATGCCTTGAAATATACCAATCACTTCGAGGCTAGCATAGTGAGGAGGGGCAAGCAAACCTTTATTCGCCGTAGGAAATAGAATGTGGCTACCAAGATCCATGGGTGACCTCTCTTACTCCTAGGATTAATAGGTCCAATCAAATCCAGGCCCCAAGTATGGAAGGGCCATGGGGAAATGATTGACTGCATTTCCTTAGAAGGTTTATAGGGAATATCATCTTGAACATGGCACTTTATGCACTTCTTCACGAAGTCAGCTGTGTCTGCTTCCATTGTAAGCTCATAGTACCCTATGTCTTGGAGTTTCTTGTACAATTTCTTCTTTCCTTAATGGGGTCCAGATGTACCACCATGGCCTTCTCAAAGGACAATGAAGATTTCCTGAGTACCAAGACAACGCATGGGGGGGGGGGGGGTGTCATTGAAGCTCCTTTGAAATAGTTCTCCTTGCTCCAAATAAAACTTAGTGATCTTCTGTTTGAGCTAAATATCTTCAAACCGATCCTAAGGTAGAACTCCATCTCGAAGGAATCTGATATGGTTCCTTCCAATCAGTATATTCATGGACAGGGAATGCTTCTGCAATATCAGGGGGCTCTTGACATTTGGCACAAGAGAGTTGTAGTTTGGTAGCTTCAACTGCCATTGAAGGCCAATATATTCCGAACCTTTGAAGTCGTCTGTACAAAGGAATAGAATCCAGAAGTCCGCAGGTGTCCTCATGCATGGTTTGCATCTTTTCCATGGCTTCGTTCGGTCCAAAGCATCTGAATAGGGCTCCACTGACCCCTTTATAATAAAGAACCTTACCTTACTTGGAAAAGTTCATTAATGTCGTGAGGGTAGTAGGAGTACTGTAGAGGAGGTTATCTAAGTCATAGACAATCTGATACCTCTAGTCTACCTCCGGGATGAGCTCCTTGTCTTCCTGAGGAAGTTAAGTGGAGGGAGTAGGCCTTCGAATGACCTCCAAACTGGTTGTATCATGCTCTATATCCTAGATTAGCCAAGGCGTTAGCATGCTTGTTCTTGCTTCTCATGGTATAAGTCAAGGAATAGCTTGAGAACCTCTGGAGGAAGCTTGAATAGTTGTTCTGTAAGGAACTAAGTTGAGTTCCTTAACCGCAAAGTCTTCATTAATCTGAGAAACAGCCAAGAAATAATCGTCATTTATCTGAATGTGTTGCACATTCATTTGAGGTGCCAGGGTGAGACCAATCAATAAGGTTCATACTCTGCTTTGTTGTTGGTACAGGGGAAAACCCGCCTGAAAGAAAAGGAAAACTATTGACCAGTTGGAGAAACCAGTTCAATTCCTACTTCACCACCTTGAGAATTGGATGACCCATCAAATTTCATCTGCCATCCTTCCTCAAAAGCTACAGATACCTCATTTGTAATGTCATCATCTTCTTCACAGGTGGAGAAGGCCGCTAACGTGTCAGCAACAGCTTGTCCTTTGATAGCTTTGGGAGTTTCACATACAATCTCAAACTGAGCTAGTTGAAGTAGCCATTTGATATGTCTTCCAAAAAGAATGAGCTGAGAGAGTAGATACTTAACGAGATCACTCCTAGTGACCAGGTGAATGGAATGTGAATGTAAATAGTGCTTCAGCTTGTTCACCATATGCACCAGAGCTAGACAAGACTTGTCTATCCTAGAGTATCTGACTTCAGCCCCCTGTAAAAGTCTACTCACATAATAGACGGGACTTTTGAAGCCTTGCTTGTTCTCCTAAGCAAGTAGACCACCTATGGCCTGGTCTAAGAAGGCGAGTTATAACCTGAGATTTTTGCCTTGAATAGGAGCCATCATGGTGTGAGGGTGGTCAAGCACTTGCTTGATTGCTTCAAATGCTTGTTGATGTTCCTTCTTCCATGCAGAAGGAGCATTCTTCTTCAAAAGCGGCATAAGTGGGATGAGATATGCTGAGAGTCTGGGAATGAACCTCTGGATGTAAGAGACTCGTTCAAGGGTATGACTTTAGCTCTTTCTAAGTACGAGGAGAAACTAAATCAATCATAGCTTTGGCTTTCGTAGGGTCTAGATCAATTCCTTGCCTATAGACTACAAAAACAAGAAACTTACCAGATGAAACCCCGAAGTCACACTTCGTAGGGTTCATCTTGAGTTTATACATCCGGCATCTTTGAACACCCTTTCCAACATAGCAAGATGGTCTTCTCATTTTGCCGACTTTATAACCAGATCATCCAGGTAATCCTCAACTTCCCTATGCATCATGTCATAGAATATAACAGTCACAACCCTTTGGTAAGTTGCACTAGCATTCTTAAGGCCAAAAGGCATGACTGTATAGTAGAGGTTGCCCAACTGAAAGCAGTTGTTTTGGCATTCCTTGGGTCCATACGGATCTGGTTATAACCTGCAAAGCCATCCATGAATGAAAACATTTCATTCCCCGCGACAACATCAATAAGGATGTCCATCTTAGGCAAAAGAAAATTTTCCTTGGGACAAGATTTATTAAGATCTTGAAAGTCTACACAACAACTAATTTGCCCATTTTCCTTTTTTTACACGGACAACATTAGACAACCAGGAAGGGTGTTGGATGGGCTTGATGAAGCCCGCTTGCAACAGCTTTTCGATCTCGGCTTTGATCTGCAACTCAATATCAGGCCTGAAGGTCCTTGGTGCTTGCTGGATGGGATGTACTTCATGGGCAAGATGTAATTTGTGAGTCACCAGCTCATGATCAAGACCGGGCATTTCTTCATAGCTTTAGGCAAAGACATCTTTGTACTGGGTGAGCAATGCTATGAAGTCTTTCTTCTGCTCTGATCGAGATGGGAGGAGATTTGTACAGGCTTCTTGACACTTAGATCTTCCCCAAGGTAAACTATACACAAGTCTTCCTGAACAGCTTGAACACCATCCTGTAAGTGTTCTGGGGTCTATTCAAGTTTAGATTCGGGGGCCACCGGTAATTCTTCACTAGGGGTACACTGTAGGACGTCAGTGGGTGGATCCCCCTATGGCTATCACAATCGTTAAATAGATCTTCCATCCGGAAGATCTACTCTCACACAACGAATCTTTGAAGGCCATCAATCTTCAAAAGAGGATGGTACTGAGGGATCAATGGATTCAAGAGTAGCCCATAAGGGCAAGAGAGTTCCTTAAGGTTTGGCAACACAGCATTCCCTTTTTGGGGTGAATCCGTCATAGTGCTCAACTTCAGCATATTGGGTTTCTGACTCATCAAAGGGAAAGGGCTCTGCTATCACCCGGACAACCTTCCTATTCCATATACCCTTCAAACACTGGTGATACAAGGAGGGAACTGTCTCTGCCCGGTGTATCCATGGCCTACCCAACAGCACATGGAACGTCGCTCTGTCATCAATGACATGGAATAAATAGGGAAATTTGAAAGGCCCTACAAGAACATTGAGAGTGATATGACCCATTGTCTGTTGCCACTGGGTGTCAAATCCCAGAATTTAGATATGGCTGGGGACAATGCACTCCTGCAAAACTCCAATTGCTTGTAGAATCTTGAAAGGGATGAGATTTATAGCAGAACCAATATCAACTAGCGCCCTTCAAACTTCTACATCCTGCAAGGTAGCATTCACATAGAGTGACTTGTTGTGGTCATTCGAAGAAGCCATCATGTCCTCCTTCGTGAAGGTGATAGCATTCTGGTTGCATCTAGGGGGTAGTACAGGGAGGGTTCCTGGTTATGGCACTCAAAGTGATGCTTCTCAATGATGTCTAGCAACGCTCGAGTGGCCTCACTTTTCATCTCTGAACTGAACTGCATGTCCTCAAAGAACATCTGAAATTTGGTGGTAGTCTTCACAGCGTCACTTGATTGAGGGTATGGCCTATGCTTGGCCTTGACCGAGAGCGTATGTACGGCTTCCTTTCCTTTCCCTTGATGCTGGGGAAGAGGATCAGTGTGCACCTTCGCTTCTGGGATATCAATGTCTCTAGCCACTAACCTGGTATGGAATATCTTCCTCAAGGCCCAGCAATCAAAGGTGGCATGGCGAGTATTGCAGTGAAACTTGCAATAACGCGAGAACCTCTTGTCCGCTTCTATGGGCTCCTTCTCAACAGGTGACCGCATGTCACGATCATCCTTGATCCATTCTTGCAGCAAGGCATCAAGTTGGGCAAGAGAATAGGGCGCTTTAGAAGGTGGGGCGCGCTTCTCTCGGTTGTTGGTGTTGCTGTTACTGCTGCTGCTAGGCCTGCCTTTCCTTTTTGGAACAGGCTCCTCTTCCTTCTCTGTAGTAACAACCAAAGTGCACTTCCTCTCTCCTTTCTTCTAAGGAGAAGGTACAGCTGCATTCGTCTTCTTGGTATACTTGTACAGCTTGGTGAAGCTTTTGATCTCATGGTTCTCCAAGTGAATACGATAAGTAAGGAGGATACTGTTGATGCAGATCCTAACACACTTCTCAGAAGAAGCTTCGGTACAGGTGATCACCAGGTCCCTAAAATGCTTGACATAGGACACCAGATCTTCATCCAGCCTTTGTCTTTCAGGGTTGAGATCAATGATGGTTAGCTTCTCTTCTGTGATGAAGAACTTGTAATGAAATAGGGCCACCATGTCCTCCCAGGTACGCACCAAGCCAGGTTCCAACCTGCTGTACAAATTATAAGCACGCTCAGAGAGTGATTTTGAAAACTCACGCAGATGAAGCTCGTTGTTGCCAGCATAAGCTTCAATGAAGCTACTCACATGCTCCCTGACATTCCCGTTTTGCCCTGAAAATTGGAGAAAGACACGAGCCTCGTAGTCCTTGGGATACGGCTTGCTGAGGAGTTTTTCTGGTTACGAAGGGCAGAAATCACTCCTAATGCAATCTGTGTCCTTGGACTGGGATTTCTGGAGAAGAGCTTGTACATCAGCAATGGTAAGGAAGTCAGTTTTGAGAGTAGGTGGAGGCATGGGTGTATACGGAGGAGGGTTTACTGTAGGGGAACTTTTAAGAACAAGATTTGGTGGAGGATTAGAACCAGGCTTGTCAAAAAGAGCATCCAACTGAGCCTATAGAATCTAAATAATTTCCATGAGAGATCTAGTTACCTCATCAGGGTCTTGAGGAGGAACAAGTTCCTGAGGAGGATTCTATTATGGAATTTCTTCCACCAAAGGAACAGTGTTTGAGCTGGACGGATCCATGGACAAGATGTAAGGTAAAAACAAGAACAAACAGATAAAAACTGCAAGGAATGATTACAAGCTCCCTAGTGAAGTCGCCAAATGGTGATGCGGGTTTTGTAAAAGACAGATCTTTAGAGAAAAACTAACAGCTAATGTAAGTGGACCATTACAACCACCCTTCCAGAGAAATAGAGAGGGAGAGCCTGCCTCAAGACAGCCTAAACCGTCGTGCAGCCGTTCTGCCAAGAGCACTCCTCCTCAGCTTTAACTTGTGAATAAGACAAAGAGAAGAGAAAAGGGGAAGAGGATATTGAAATAACTAAAAAGTCAGTTTGAATGCATATCTCATAGCAAGAAAACCTCAGAGTTCGAATGACTCAAAGTCTATAACATGCAGAGAAATGCATGTTTATGACTGACTATCCCCTTTCTCTTTCAGTGCCTTTACTCACTGTTGTCTTCTACTTCTTCAATTTAAGAGACTCTCCAAGCTTTTGATTATCCTTTAATGGAGGATACGCTCTACTATTTATAGGGAATTTGACCTCTCAAAATAGAACAAATTTCAATCAATCAAGTGTCCAGAGAGGAGCTTAAAAATATCCCATGTATTAAACATATCCCAAATGCCACGTGTTCTTCAACACGCCTATGTTATTTCCAGAGAAAAGAGATGAGTCATTCAAACTTCAAAACTTGTTCTGTGATAGGTTGCTTTGGAACTTGGAGAACATGGATGGAATGACGTGTGTTGCATGCATACAAATCCCAAAAGGAACGTCCCATTCATGCCACCATCAAAGATAAGACAAGGCCCCCTTTAGATATGTTAAACAACAAATATTATTAGTAGCAAAGGCTTTATCACATGCTGTCAATTCCGAGAAATCTGTCTCAATCAAACTTTAAGGAGTCACTTTAATATCATAAATACCTTTCTGAATTCGTATATCTCGAGGGAACTCCCTTTGACGGCTATTTTTCTTCGAAGGAAGCCAAAATAACCCTACATTTACAAGGTGACCAGTATATTCTCGAGTTACCCATATAGAGAACTTGAAGTTGAGTGTCTCAGCAGGGAATTTGTTTTCATGGCCAATAGTCTTTGTAAAGAGAAGCTTACTTTGGAATTCTTTAA
The DNA here is from genome assembly GCA_031762675.1 of Pachysandra terminalis. Lineage (NCBI taxonomy): Eukaryota > Viridiplantae > Streptophyta > Magnoliopsida > Buxales > Buxaceae > Pachysandra > Pachysandra terminalis. Next base: position 7,437 of record JAUPMG010251530.1, read on the forward strand.
GGTTTATAGCTACATTAACCGATCCGAGTTCCTTCAATTTTAATGAAATCAGAAGTACATACGTTCCCTTGTGAGATCCTTTGAAATAAAGTGAGAGGAAGTTTCTCAAAGTATGTAGGAAACCTATCTTCAGGAAATACTTCTGGAGATTGCGTGAATTCGACTTCTGAAGCTCTTTCCACTGGGGATTTTCTTTTAAAAGTCAAAGTCTATCAAAAATACAACTCGAAGTCAATTCCTAAGGATAAATAAGAGTGACTTCGAGTCTCACTTTGTAATTCGGATGGATATAAGAGTGCATTCGAGGGGGGGGGGGTAAACACATATATTTGTCTTTCGAAGGGGACAAAATCCTTAGTCTTTTTTAGGGTGATAGGCCCTTAGTCCTTTGAGGGTGACTAACTCTTGACGAATTTACCATCTCAAGGTGGTTAGCCTCGAATTCACATTAGTAGGAGGGAATATACCTCCTTTGGATTCACCATCTAGAGGTGGTTGGCCTTCGAGTTTGCCTTTGAAATCACTTCAGCAAAAGGTAGCATACCTGCTTCGTAGTTCCTTCAAGAGAATATAGTAAATTATCCTTCGAAGTCTATGGATATGATCCAAGGGCGACTTTTGAGTTAGAAGGCATAAAAAGGTCCTTCAAAATCTCTTTTCAGAGGAATTACCTTTGAACTGTAAAGGTACAGCAATAAAATCACTCGTAGTCTCTTCTAGAGAATGAGTAAATGTGATTTCGAGGTTTTATTTGAAGTTTCATATATTTGAAGATTCCTTTAAGGGTGGTATGCCCCTGTATCTTTCCTTTGAGAGGATTAAGGTCCTTTAGAAGGAATGTAAAAACCTTATTCCTTCGGTCTCTCCGAGGGCAATATCCCGTTCCAAAAGGAATATGAATCCTTATCCTTTGGTTTTTCAAAAGAGAAGTTAGCCCCTGTTTGTTAGGTTTTGGGACACGTGGCGTTCCCCCATAAGTTGGAATTCAAAAAAGGTTGCTTCTCCAGGAAGCCTTCCTTTTTGGTGATAAGGACGGTCAGATATCTTTGAGCCGGTTCAAATATCACCTTTTTATCAATGGTCGATCTGGCCAGATTAAGACAACTGCCCGATGAAATGGCAGATAGATACATATGAAGGTTTAAAAAGGTGAGAAATAGGTGTAGAATAGTTCTCTTTGAGCCAGAGTTCGTGAAATTGGCCCAGAATTGCTTAGACATCGAACTTCAAAAGAAGTTTGATGGGATGGAATTTGAAGATCTCTTCGAATTGTCAACCAGATTGGCCAAATACATACGAATTTTGCAAGACGATAGCTAGAGAAAGATGGCCACCATCGGGACTTACTTTCAGAATCCCAACTATGAGCTAGCCTAGGCCGAAGTAGTGTCCAATAAGCCTTTACTTGTGTAGCATTAAAGAAAAAGAATGCCAGTACACAAATGGAGGGAAAGAAAAACTTATCTGAAAAATGAAGGAAATTTTCTTTTGATCTATCAAAGGCCGACGAGATTTTTGACCACCTCCAAAGAGGCAAGTTCATTAGGCTACCAGAGGGAGACAAAGTTCGTTCACCCGATGAAATGAAAAAGGGGGAGTATTGTACATGGCACGGATCATGAACCCACTCAATTGCTGATTGCTTTGTTTTCCGTGCTATGGTACATGAAAATATTGACTGAGGATTACTTCAGTTTCGTGATAAAGGGAAAGAAGTGATGGAGATCAACACCGATCCTTTTCCAACAACTTTCCCAGTCAACATGATTGGTTCAAGGCACAAGAACCCCCGGTTGAAAGTAGATGTAGGGCCTAGGAGCAATGCTTCCCTAGGAGGAACCAAGATTGAAAGTACTAGACCAACAGAATGGCGCAACCACCATTTGGACAACCGATTGGTATACCCTCCCAACCATTCAGACGTCCAGAATGTAGTTGATCAAAATCGCAACATCTGCGATAGATGTCATGAAGACATGGAAAAACAGCTCAGGCGCATAGGAGACAGTTACTGCAAGCCATGGCGACCACTGCCTTGCCAATACAGGCCTGACTATTGTTAAGGGCCTTTGAAAAGGTGGTACCCAAGCAGAGATGAACATGCCTATAATGCCCACTCGAGAATGATCAAACCCTAGGAGACAGAAACGACAGATGGACTAGGGTTGTCCACCCAAAGTTCGATCATCCGGTATACGAAATGACACAAACCCAGAAACGGCGTTGGTAGAGGGAGCAACCAACCCTCAGAGAAATATTGATCGAGCAGAGGGAACACAGGGGGATGATGGTTGCCAGAGGCTCTAAAGGAAGAAATGAAGCTCAAACGGTGGCTTTAGAAAAAGAAAAGCGAATGGGAATCCAAGACAGAAAAGATATGTTTCCGAAGCTCACTTTCATGGATGAAGATGACGGGTTTCTATTTGAACAGCTTTTGGCGCAACTCTAGAGCACCAATGCCTCAGAACACTTGCCGTTGATGAGTAAGAACCTCCCAGAAGAAAAGGTCAATACTAAAGAAAGTTATACTATCTAGTTCGGATCGCTACCTCCAGTAACCATGGACTGCAACATGGTTTTCATGTTACCCGTCTCTTTTCAAGCGAAAGAAGAATATGAGGAACAAGAGAACGAAGAATCTACAGTGGACACGCTAGCCAGTACAGAGGAAAACCAGATTCCAACAAGTCAACTAAAGATAAGGAATGAAGGTTACCAGCCCAGGATTGATTTCAACGGCCAAGCCGATAAGGTAACTTTTGAGAATCCATCCTTAAGGATGGATCAACATTTACGACCATTGTACATCAACGTACAAATGGATGGAATTCCTATCACCAGAGCCCTGGTTGACAATGGTGCGGCCGTGAACATATTACTTAATAGGGTAATGAAAAAAGTAACTGACCTAATCCTGACCAAAATAACGGTCATCAATTTTGCAGGGGGACTTCAACCACACAAGGAGTATTGCCAATAGAGTTGGAGATTTGACGAAAGAAAGGCCTTACTGCTTTCTTCGTGGTAGAATCATCATTAAGTTACAATGCACTGTTAGGGCGTGATTGGATACATTCCAATCTTTGCATACCATCATCCCTTCACCAATTCCTAATTTTTTGGAATGAAAATAGGGTGGAAATCATCAAGGCTGATGGACGGCCATTTTTAGCAGATTCCAACTCGGCTGAAACATTGCTATATGAAGGAGAAATAGGGCCAGCAAAATTCACGATGAGCGGGAAATATGGCCGACCCATAGGAATTTCAGTAACAGTTGATCACGACCTTAATCAACCTGAACCAGGACCGACGGCAATAATTCCCTATCGGTCAAGCTGGGATTACAAGATTGACGAGGTACCCTAATGGGTGATGAAAGAAAGAAGGAAAGGTTGGCTATAGTCAAGGCAACTGTGTTACGGCTAAAAACCTACATGGCAGAAAGGCAGTTAGATGAAGAAGTTTTGGTTGCCTCAATCGAATGTATTGCGGAAGACGACCTAGACCACGAAGGGTTATCCATGCAGAACATTGAAGCAGTTCCTGGAAAGATGGATGACGTAAAGGCCGAAGTACAAGACCCTTTGACAGAGGTGGAATTAGGAAGTACAGCCGACCATCGGCCGGTTTATGTAAGTAACTTGCTCCCTAAGCAATGTAAATATCAGTTAATAGAGTTACTTTCTAAATTCCAAGATTGTTTCGCGTGGAACTACCATGAATTGCGTGGTTTAGACCAAAAGTTGGTTGAACAATGGTTACCCTTAAAAATAGGTTATAAGCCTCATAAGCAGCCGGTCAGAAGAATGACATCCGAAGTAACGGAAAAGATAAAAGAAGAAATTGAGAGATCGTTAAAGGCAGGCTTCATTCGACCGATCCGTTACGCGGAATGGTTATTGAATGTGGTAGTCATGAAAAAGAACGGCAAGATCAGAGTATGTGTTGAATTTAGAAATCTCAATTTGGCAACCCCCAGGTACCAAATACTATCTTTTATGGATGGCCATTCCGGCTATAATTAGATCAATATAGCGGCCGAGGACATGGAGAAAACCACATTTCGTGGGTCGGAGGCAATAGTCCTATATTCTTGGGTAGCAATGCCATTCAGATTAAAGAATGCCAGAGTCACATATCAAAGGGCAATGAATATTATTTTCCATGACATGGTAGGAAAAAACATGAAAGTATATATAGATGACATAGTAGTAAAATCAGTAGAGGTAACGGAACATCTCAACCACCTGAGAGCCTTATTTGAAAGAATGAGAAAACACAAGCTAAAGATGCATCCCTTAAAATGTGCATTCGGTGTATTGGCAGGGAATTTCTTAGGGTTTTTGGTACACCAAAGGGGGATCGAGATAGATAAAAACAAAGCAGGAGCTATCATAGATGCAAAGCCACCGGTTAACAAGAAGCAATTGCAAAGATTCCTTAGCCAAATCAACTTTCTCAGGAGATTTATCTCTAATTCGGCCTGGAAATTGGTATCTTTCTCCCCTTTGTTGTGGTTGAAAGAAGAAGAGGAACATAAGTGGGAAGAACAACACCAAAATGCTTTTGATTCCATCAAAGAATACTTAGTAAATCCTCCAGTATTAATTCCCCCAAAGAAAGGGAGACTGTTAAAACTTTACATATCAGCGGCTGAAAATTCCATTGGAATTCTCTTAGCGCAAGAGAATGACCAAAGACACGAATAGGCAGTCTACTACTTAAGTAGGTTTCTGCTACCGGTCGAGCAGAGGTATACGACCATTGAGAGGCTATGTTTAACATTATATTGCATGGCCACAAAGTTGAGACATTACTTAATAACTGCCATAGTATTATTATTGCCCCAAGGAACGTGATCAAATATATGCTAAGGAAGCCATATTTGAGAGGGAGAATAGGCAAATGGATTTTGGCATTATCAGAATTTATGTTCGTCTACATCCGCCAGAAGGCAGTAAAAGGTCAAGTAATAGCACACTTCCTGGCCGATCACTTGTCTGTGGATCCTACTATGGGGTCCAACGTGATATATGAATCAAATATGGTAAGACTGCTGCAATGGACATTGATCTTTGATAAGTCATGGATGGAAACGGCAAGCGGGGCAGGTATAATCATTATACCCCCAGAGAAAAACAGGAGCATGCCTTCCAGTTGAAATTTTCTTGTACAAACAACCAGGCCGAGTATGAAGCCTTGATAATAGGAATGGAAATGCTACTGGAGATGGGCGTAAAAGAGGTATTAATCAGAGGAGACTCGCAGTTAGTAATCAACCAATTAGGGGTAAGTAAAACTGCCAACGCTGGTAGCTCATGCCACTATATGTTGTTGCGTGCCAACTAATAGAGGAATTTGATGATGTGATATTATCTCATTGCCCCCAATAACAGAATGAGGAAGCCAACGAGATGGCCTAGATAGCATCAGGGTTAAGAATATTCGAAGGGACAAATGAAAGAACCATTTTGGTCCAGAAAAGGTCCTTGCCATCTATCAAAAGAAGGATGGAGTCTCTAGAGATAATGGCAATTGAAACACAACCAGATACTGGTGCACCCCACTCATGGAATACTTAAGGACGTATAACCTAAGAAGTAACAAAAGGCTAAAAATCATGTCAAATAAGTACGTAATTCTAGCCGGTGAACTGTATAAGAAAAGTCTAGACGGGATGTTTTTGAGGTGCTTGAGCCCGCACGAGGGCATGTCAAGTATGGCAGAAGTACATGAAGGAATCTGCGGGGCCCACTAAGATAGCATTCAGATGAGGTGATTAACAAGAAGGCATGGGCATCACTTGCCCACAATCTTAAACGATTGCCTCAGATATGCCAAGGGATGTCAAAAATGCCACAAACATGCCCAATTCAAAGAGCACCGGCCGTAGACTTACACATGATAGTCAAACCATGGCCGTTCAAAGGGTGGACCATGGATCTCATATGCAAGATATTCCCCCCATCATCAGGGTCACATGGGTTTATAATAGTGGCCACCGACTATTTCACCAAATGGGCGGAGGCAAAACCAATGAAGAATGTTGAGAAATCAGACATTTTTGGATTCATCCAAGAATAGATTATTTACCGATTCGGGATTCCAAAAACCATAACAGCCGACCAAGGTTCCGTCTTTACTGGGGGCAAGTGACTAAGTTTGCAGAGGAGTATGGGATTATAATCGTCAATTTAACTCCCTATTATGCTCAGGCAAATGGTCAGGCCGAGTCTACTAAAAAGGTTTTGAAGAACGTTTTGCGAAAAATGGTGGAGGATAGGCCGAGATCGTGCCATAAAACTCTGTCAAAAGCCTTGTAGGCGTATCGTACGGACTTCAAGTCAGGATCAGGGAACACCCCTTTCGCATTGACTTTCGGCCATGATGCTATGATACCACTGGAAATTACAGTTCCCTCGATGTGAACAATCTTACAGCACCCAGTACCACAAAACGAATATATGGAAGTCATGCTCATAGAGTTAGAAGACCTAGAGGAAGCTAGGCTCAGGGCGTTCGAAGAGTTACAAGCCCAAAAGAGAATGGTTGCAAGGTCATACAAGAAGAAGGTCAAAGGAAATCCTTTGCAGAGGGAGATTTGCTATGGAAAACCATTCTACCAATCGGCCGTAAAGACCATGTGTATGGGAAGCGGTTAGCCCGTATCGGATCCAAAGAATACTAAAAAAGGGAGCATATGCTATCTAGGAAGACAAAGAGTCGACCGAAGAAAGGCCTATAAATGGTCGACATTTGAAAAACACAACCATTTGGGAGTCAAAGGAAGCATAACAGAGATGGCCAAGGATCGATCTAAAGAAACTTATAATCAAAATCAAGACCATCCAAAAACAAATTTGGCTGATCAATAGCCAAGAAAATATATATATATATATATATATATAAAGGGGGCAAAGTTCAAAACGGCTCAACAGGCTGACCAAAAAACATAAAGTGGTTCAGAAAGACAATTTCTTGAGAGAATCAAATTTGACCGTTAAAGCTGCGGCCAGTGCCACATCGTGCTGTCTCTTACTAACCCATTTACTCTCTTTTTCTTTATCGCCCGCACGGCCTCCACCCTCTTTGGTAGGTCATCCGCAATCCCTCTTTGCGCTAAAGCTATGGTCCGTTGAGTTTTTTGTAGTAGCAACAACAGCGATAAGCTTGGCCTTTTCCTCGTCCAGCCTCTTCTGCTCTACCTCAATCTCTTCCAAACAGTCCTGAGCTTAGGAAACCTTCTACTTAGTAACCTCCATCTCCTCTGTTTTTCCCCCCAAAAGAGTTCCTCAAGTGGGATATCTCTGCGATCCTTGAGGATAGGTCATTCAAAAAGGAATTTGCCTTATCTTCTTGAGACTGGGTTGACTGGAAACCCATTACCCAGGTAGGAACTTCTGCTATAGTTGAAATAACGAAAGAATCAATCAGGTGGGATAACCGGAGCAGATTAAGACAATCGTGAAAGGTGGAAAGCCATTGGTCGTTACTAAATTCAGATAAGCTTAGAGAGAAAAATTTCTTGAGATCAGACTTTGCTTTTTCCAAGGCCATAAACATAGCCAAATCAGAGGTAGGAGAAATGAGAGGAAGGGAAGACGAACCCGTAAGAAAATCCTCGACCGACTTGAGGCAATCAGCAAAATCAATGGGGCGTACGGGCGTGCTATCTAGAACCAGGACTTTTGGCAGGAGAGGAGTCAACAACAGTATCAGAAGCACTGGCAAGTGGGTTGTTAGAATCAGCCTTATTGGAAAGCTTAGCAGCAATCGTTTCTGTCTCCTCAGACAAATCGTCCGTCGCACCCTTTCCATTGGCCTCGAGACCTGCAGTACTCAAACTCTCTGCCCAATTAGGGGAACACCTAGCCAATTGCTTCTTCAAACGTTTGGTAGAGTGAGAAGCTACTGGCATTTTAGGCTGCCTTTTCTCAAAAGGAGTACCCACAACAACATCTTGTTCAGAAAGATCCAGAAGAGAACCAGGGTCCTTTGTACTAAACCTTCTCTCGAAATGATGAACAGATTGTCGTGTCGGCCTCGATTTGGACTTTGTTTTCTGCTTATTCTTAGCCTGATGGAGGGTCAGCAAAGCCTATTCTCCTATAGCTTCCTCTTCAGAAGCTGAACCGGCCAGAAGCTCCTCCACGGGCAAAGGCAGAGCCTCGGCTGAAAATAACAGAATTATGTAAGACAACCCGTTAAGAATACCAATGACGCCAAAAAATAGAAAAGAAAAAGGCCTGAATACCAATAGTAGCCTTGGCCAGTGGCAAGGCTAAAGTCACACTGGTAGCTTGGGAACTAGGAGATGCAAACACCCCACTAAAACTATCGGGGTCCGACCGCTCGGCCAGAGGAAGAGATGCTCTGCCAGCGCAAGAGTCGATTCAGGGATGGGTGGGGGATCAGGTAATGGAGCAAAGTAATAGGCCATCTTCGACTCAAAAACTCCAAAAGAATGGGATCCAACCAAAATCCAAGATCGTAAACACTGCTCATCATGAGCGACCGTTTTCTCAGCATATGCACTGGCCATTTTTTTCTTCAAAAGCTCATAAGAGTCTGAAGGGTTCCATTTGAACCCATATTAATTTTCAAACAGAATCACAGATTTCATGAAGGAGAAGGTACCTGATTTGACCTTCTTAGGATGTTCAGGAGGAATCGTGCCCTTTTTCTTAGGGCTGGTCTTCTTAACGGCCAAACGACTTTTGATCGGAACAGGGGGAGCTGGCTCGATTGGCGCGCCCAAATGAGATACATATACAAAAAAATCCAAATCAAAAGCAGAATTAAAATAACTAGACCACCAACTACGGAAAGCTCGAGAAGATAAAGGACATTTAAGACAATGGGAGATAGAAAATTTAGTTGTCAAGTGATTAAAATATTGGTTGACACAGGTGATGTCTTCAGATTGGGCGATGATGGTTCGGAGATATGGAGGATGGTTTAGAGAAACGAAGGCAGGGGCAGGAATAATATCGGCAAACCCAAACTGCCGAGACAACAAGTTAGGGAAGTAGACCTCCACGCTACATTTTCGGTTGCGATCACGTGTCCCCTCCTCCAAGGAACCAAAATGTATGTCTCGGCAGACCAGGTAGGAGGCCCAAATTAAATTCTTATGGAAACGGCCAGAGGATCGTCAGAGTTTTCAAAAAGAGTAAGATTGAGGAATTCGAAATGGCCGAATTCAACAAGAAAAGGGAAGAAAAGTATATTTGAACAGTCAAGAGGAAGAGTAAAACAAAACTGAAAAGATCCGGCAGAAGAACGAGGAAAAATAGTAACATTTAACCAACGCTACCCACAGAAGAGAAGGTTAGAAACAGGAGACATGGCTGATTGGGCGAAAAAAGCCAGGGAAAGATTCCCAAACCCAGAATTGAAGGAGCCAATAAGGGCCACCCATAGAAGCAAGATTCTGGGTGTCGAGATTGAAAAGCCCCTAGTACAGCTGGGACAAGTAAAAAGGGGCTAACGCAAGGGAACGACCATCGGCCAAGGCAATGGCAACCCGAGTATACTCTTTGGTGAGTTGGCCAAAGGCCACACACAAGCTGTTGCCCAGAAACATCAATAGAAAAGAGCAGTGCTCTTGAATACCAGGAATGGGAGTCTTCTCCTCTCCCTAAGCATAAAAGTGCCATAATCATTTCGGGCATTAGAATTATCAAAAGAGATGTTAGAAGAAGGAAGATTTCCATCAATAGACTCGACAACCGAAGACAAATCGGTAAGAGCGCAAATGTCAAGGATGTTCGGTCCCATAGGACCACAAAGAAGATGAAAAGAGTTGGTAGAGTGAGACTAGAAATAGACAAGGGCGGCGAGCATAAGATGAGCCATAGAAATCTCAAAACAAGAGTATTGGATCAATTCAAAGAAACCAACCGATTTCCAAATAGTAGAGAAGAAGGGAGTCAAGCGATCGATCCAAGAGACCCAATCAGTGTTCTCTTTCGACCAGGATCTCAGAGAACAGCCAGCAGTCCAAGCCTGCCAATCAAGAAAAGAGGCATCGGCAAGAAAGCTTTAACCAATACACTGAGGAAAAACAGACTGAATTGAAGAAGCCAGCTATGGAGTGATCTTCGGAAAAGATGGCTCTAGAACAAGAAAATCCTCATAGGGAAAAATAAGCTGCTGATCGGCAGAGGAAGAAAGCAAGGCAAAATAGGATGATTCACGAGAAATGTTGGACGCCATTGGCGAATAGAGCAAGATACACAAGAGCAGAATAAGCAGAGAATGGAGAAGATGATGATTTGGTGGAGGTTGTTTGTTTTTAAATTTAAAAGCAAGGGTTTAATGCTTTGATAACGATCATTGTTTCCCAAGGATATCTCGTCAAGGATTCTCTTTTCAATTCAAAAGTTTTTGAAAATACAAGAGAAGGGGGCAATGTTCAGGCCAGGTCCCAACCACCACAATTGAACCGGATCACTGGAAACACCAATGCTCCCAGGCCCAGATCATTATCAGCAGGATACGGGCACAGGGCTAAGACAGGCCCAAGAGATTAGCATAAGCCCGGATGCCCGCCAGCACAGAACATGTGCCTTAAACAAAGAAACTGAAATCTGGTTAGTGGGCCAGACGTCAGCAAAAGGAATACAATAACCACCCATTACTTGCAAACCGTCAGCTGGTTACCATAGAGGGTTATAAAACGGGATCGGCCAAGACGGGGAAAGTCTCCACAGCAAATCAAAAATAGCTACACATTACTTTCATCTCTGATCCCCAACGATCATTAGTTAGTTCTTAGCTTCTGCAAGGATCCCACTGCACCTACTTCTCACTTCGAACTAAGTTTTCCTCAGAAGATCCCTCTGGTCGGTACTGAAGGAATCCTAGTTGGAAAATTTACGGAAACCCTCTTGACAGTCCCTCACATGATGATTTGTGCACCCATGAAGTAGATTAGTCACGTCCTACAGTCAGAGCCTAAGGAATCGCTGGAGGTTTTGTATTTTCTTTGTTCTTGATAATTGTTGTCTTTTCAAGTTGGGAGGTTTGCCTTTCTAAGTTGTACATTGACATACTATTCTACTTGTTTTAATATATGAAAGTGTTGTTACCACATAAAATCAATATCTCTAGTTCAGTAACTGACCCTTCGGAATTGGGAATCAATTATCACGACCCAAACCAGAAATTCCCAATTTCTGAGATGTTCTGATTTGTACCACAACCTTCACCCTGTATTTCTATGGGCGTGGATAACAGTAATCAAAACATAAGAGGAAGTTCAAATAATGTTCTACTAAGATATAAGTAACTAATATTACCTCATCTAAATCTGATAAATTCTACGAAAAGAATGTCTAACTCTAGACTAATGTTAATCATGTTATCAGAGTGCTATACCCAAACCCGATCTCTCATCGACCATATTCTACGAACTGAAAGGCCAGCCTAGACCTCAAACTCCTCAGCAGCCGTCATGACTAATGTACCTAAAATGTTGGTTGCTAAAAAGCATGAGCCACACGAGCCAGTAAGTACTATAATTTTAGGAATATATAAGTTTATCCCGAAGTTCTTACGTCTACATTTCTTTCAATTCCAAAACATAAGAGAAGTCAAACAATGCAGTGCGTGAGGTAAGTTATTTAATTATACATGCTATGCATTCTAAATTACAGAACCTTACCAAGGTAAGCTAGCAAACAATCTAAGATGCTATGCAAATGAAACTCTGGTAGAGTGTCAATATAATTTGTTTCCTCCTGATCCAGCCTCTATTTCGGGATGTCCCAGCAACCTGAATGCGCCCCAGGATGTCCCAGCAAAATGAATGCATCCCTCGCGTGTACGGTCCATGGAAATAGGGCTATTCTAAGGGTACCACGCATTTTTAAGGGTTTTCAACCTAGGAGGCACAATCCCCCTACTTATTTTTTATTAGTGGTCCATAGACCAAGACTTGCAGCAATCCTGCGGATCCCTTAGGAAAACATGATCATTTGACCTAACTACAGATGTCCTTTCTTATCTTTTCTTGTCCTTAGCACAGAGCCCTCTAGCTAAGAAAAATTCTATTAGGTTAGCTACGTCCTCAACTCAATCCAGCCAATCCCTCCCTAGAAGTGATATTCACATCACACTCATGTCCATTCACAAGACCCAACCCTAAGGTCTTAGAATACAGGGTCATACTCATTGATCAAATGATGGTCTAGAGTCTATGCAATGTAGTGAAGCAGTGTAATGAAGTAGTGCACATTAACTAAGCATATATTCTTGTGTACAGGGTGTATTAGAAACTAATCATGGGCATACATGTATCTACATTTCCCACGTTTCTACTTAACACCTAACTAATCCAATACAAGATAAGAATTACACTAACAACATGTTATGTGCGTCAAACCTACAATGCGTTATGCATGACATAGTGTAAAGGGTGCGTTAAGTATATCATACAATTTCATCATGCATATTATTGTACATAAACGAAGGATACATCACAGCTCAACAAGATATTTCATATAACCTACATTACCATATTTCACAAATTCAAGGACAAAATCACACAACAAACCAATGAGCAGGCATGGCATTCAACTAATTTCATACTACACAAGTATCCTACCACTAATTAAATTAAGTTGGTCCAAATCTACAGGTTTGGCGAGGTCTTCGGCACACCGAGATCTCTTTTGGCGACCTCCTCGGCGGACCTCACCTGAGATTCGGCGACGTTTCCAGAACCTATTCTCTCGACGACCTCTTTGGTGTCCCCTTCGGCGCACCGAAGAAATTCTCGGCGACCTCTTCGGCGGACCACCCTGAGATTCGGTGACATTTCTAGAACTTACTTTCACGGCAACCATGTCGGTGCCCCTGTCGGCGCACCGAAGCCAATTTCGGGGCACCGAAGCTACCTCAGCGACCTCTTCAGCTGACATCCAACCTCGGTGACCTTTCGGCGTGTCGAGATATCCGCCCTTGGCCTAGAATTCATGTTCGGTAACCCGTTCGGCGTGCCGATATGGTCGCTGAACTTCGCAAACTGAGCAAAATAGAGGGGTTTTCCATCTTAAATCAATTTCATACAGTGTCACATACTCATAGGCATCAAAAGAAACAATTAAACTATCCTAAAAGACAATGTCCATTTCAAAAACTTCTCAATGTGAGATTGAAACAAAAAAAAAAGAAGTAAAAGTAGAGAAATCCAAGACTCAACTAGTTACATTCATGAAATTATGACTTACCTTAGGTTCTTCAAGGAAATGCCTAATGTTCTTACCCTTCCTTCTTTTCCTCTCTCAACTCTCAAGGTTCTCAAACCTTCTAAGAGAAAAGAATGAGAATCTTTTCTCATTCTCCCTCTTTCAACTACTCCATGCCACATGTCACCATCTCATTTTTCCCTTTCTAACTATCCCATATCCTAACCATTAATTTCTAACTACCCAATCCAAGCCACCCATTCCTAGCTACTCAAATCTCTACCATACACCTCATCTAAGACAAAATTTTACAGTTTTGCCATTCTCTCAACACATTAGGGCTAAACTACCATACAAAGCAGTAAGACCCAAACAATCGCATCAAGCATGATCGCATGGTCGGATTTAATTCGATTGGCGATCAAATCAAAAGGTAAGATCATTACATGGATTAAGACATAATCATGCATAAATCGAAAGGTTAAATTCGGTAAAACATTTTATTTTCATATTTGATTACTAATTTGGATTATCTAGCGTATTCTGCTTCCTAAGTAAATATGGCTGTCTAGATCAGTTTTAATGACCTAAGAAGTTTGAATGAAATTTTATGTGGCTAGGGGTTTTAAGAGTCCTAATTGTAATTGCTTTATGAAATTAAATTACTATTTTACCCTATGATTTTTCAGGTTATTACATCAATACAATCGTCTGACTCAAAATCAGTCATACATCGACCGATATGCATCAAAAATCAAATTACCCAGTTTGACTCACACTATCTGTCTTTCAGGTGAACTTGGAAAAGTGCTGGCACCCTCGCACCCTCTTTGGCCCCATGACCAAGAGAGACCCATAACCGAACGAGACCACACGACTGACCGTTGGCGATTTTTATCGCCAACAGTATCATAAACAGTATAGTTTTAAGTAAAAATGTGTACTTTTTTTAGCTTATTATGAAAAATAAAGAAAACTTGGATTACAAAATCAATTGAGAAAAGAAGTAATGATAACGTACAGTTGTATCTTTTTCCGGATTCTAGACTCTGAATCTAGACTTCTTCTGCATTAAGAAAGAAGATGAAGAGGGCAGATAACAAGGAAGGAGGAGATGGGAGGTGGAGTTGCTGTAAAAACAAAAACAGAGTACCAAGAGAAGAAGAAGAAGAGTAGAAAGATGGGGCTTTCTAGAAACAGAAGAGAGAGAGAGAGAGAGAGAGAGAGAGAGAGAGAGAGAGAGAGAGAGAGAGAGTGGGG